>VZQC01006589.1:7187391-7293485 GCA_009823505.1 Rhizomys pruinosus
AAAAAAAAAACTGAGAGAAAGATGCAGGACAGTTATGGCAGAATGCATGATCTGGGATGGGGTGGGGGTGGGGGGGGGAGGGAAAGGGAAATAAGCCTGAACTGAATTGGAAAAAATGTATGAAATGCACAAAGCATCAATAAAAACTAATTTAAAAAAAAATGTATTTTGTATCTTTGTGTTATATAATAATTATATACATGCTTCATGTGTTATACCTAATAAACATTTTATATCTTAAAAAAAAATAACAACCAAAATAATAATAATAATAACCAGAGTTATGTTGAAGGCAAAAGAAGTATCAAGCTAAAAATCAAAGCAAAAGGAAAGTAACGACAAAAATTGATGGAAATTAGATATTTCTGCATGTTTCAATTCTATTTTTTTATTTAATTTTATTTATTTATGTGTATGAATGTACTGTCTGCATGCAGGTCTGCGCACCCGTGTCATGCAATGCCGCGGAGGTCAGAAGAGGGTCTCGGATTCCCCTGGAACTGGAGTTCTCCTGGAATTGGAGTTATAGACGGCTCTCAGCCGCCATGTGGGTGCTGGGGATCGAACCAGGGTCCTCTGCAAGAGCGGTCAGCACTCCCAACCGCCAGGCCATCTCTCCAGCCCCATGTTTCAATTCTATAGAAACTAGAATCCATAACAATCACGCCTCACACATCTCAGGAAACCAGAAGATTCGAGTCTGACTTTGCCATATTTAAATATTAAATGCCGGAGGGGATAGAAATGTTAAAACCAGATTTAAATATTATATAATATATTCAGGTATTGAAACGTCAAGTGGAGACCTCTGCATTTGTAAATGTTTTGTTATGAATCTGATAAATAAATTTAATTTAAACTTAAAGACTCTAGAATTAATTATATATCAAAATTCTCAGTTACTACAGATGTGGAAAAATAATTTCCACCATATATTGTCATTTCATGTACTAGTAATTGGTAACTAATTCTTCCACAAAATCAGAAACTGAAGAAAAGGAAAGAAAGAATGGGGCCATGCTGGGACCAAAACTCAAGCAGAATCTACTCATGGGGGAGGAAATCTATCAGCAGAGAGATTTCCTAAGTACCAAACAAGAAAGGACTGATTGCCAATGCATACAAAAATTATATAATTGTAACAAGAAAAATAAAAAATATGAATTAAGAGTCTATGTGGGGTCGCCGCCGGGATTCGTGGCAGGGCCCACTTAATCCTGGGACCACCCATGTGGAAAATACCTGCAGGAAAGCACACCGCGTGTATGCAGGTTGAGGTTCAAATGCAGAGAGAGATTTTATTCCAACATATCTACTTAAATATCCATCATGACTCAATCTTCAGGGCCCAATGCTAAATCTTTTCATCACTACACCCCACCCCATGGGTGTGGCCAGGGAGGTACCATTGGCTTAGGAATGCTACCCATCTTAACTAAGTTTTCCCACAAGTCTTATGCTGATTAATTTAAAACATAGAAATACCAGCATTGACATTCCTCAGGATTATGGGTGGTCCCTCTGGGATGTGGAGACTATTACACAGTGTTGCTTTTACTCTCCACTCTTTAGGTGCAGTTTAAGTTGAAGCTGTGACCATATGCCACACGCCAATTAAAAGGCATTAAAGAAAAAGTAGAATAAAGACAAAATCTAGGAACTCTGAATCCTCAGAATTTGCCATACTCTGCACATGTGTTGATTTACATCTGTCTGTTTTTGCAAGGGCTCTTTATGCTAATGATGCTGTTGTGTTTACCATCTGTACCTATGCCATTTGGACACAACTGACATAGTGCCTAAGCTCTGGTGCTGATCTTGTTTCAAACAAATGATATGAAATAATGGATGATTCATAGCTATTAAGAATGTGTAAAATAGAGGCTGAATAGATAGTTCAGCAATTAAGAGCACTGGCTTCTTTTGCAGAGGACCTTGGTTTGATTCCCAGCACCCACATGGAGGCTGAGGGCTGTCCATAACTCCAGTTAATATGGAAGCCAATGCCCTTTTCTGACTTCCATGGGCACTGCAGCACACAGATGCAATATACTAAAGAACATAATAAAAATGGGTAAAATATTTTTTGAAAAGAATCTTCAAAATAGCAACAAATACATAAAAACAAAGTCGTCGATTGAAGCAATGAAACCATAGATAACAGACTGACTGATTCAACTCTTTTCACTATATTATAGCTTGCAGTTTTTCCTGGAATTCTCAACCTGAATGCTGCAGCCTGACAAAGTTCCACCTCTCTGTCAAAAGGTAAAGGGCCTCTTTAGGTTTTCTTTGTGAAGTGCTGACAAACTTTAAAAGCTTCTTTAGTCATCTAAGATTTTGTTAATGGAACCATCATACATGATGATGGCTGGCCCTGTAATCCTTATCTCTGGATTTCTGATGACATATTGATTAAAGCAAGCATACATATACACATAGTAGAGAAAAGAACCTGTAATATTTTTATATATTTAGGCATGAATTATTATAACTCAGTACATTCTGTTTCCAAAACAGTTTATTTCGGTATTACTTGTTTTCACGCACTTGTCTGAAATAATAGAGAAACTTATTTCATCTTCACTCCATTTCCCCAAAGTTAAAACCTGATGACTATAGTGATAAAATCACTACTGAATTACATCAACGGGACATTTATTTTACCAAGATTCCCTCAATTTTGCACATAACTGTATGTGAGAATTCTGAATCCTTTTATTGACAGTAATCTTTTTATGGGCATGGTATATAAAGTATCAAATGATACAGATGTCAGGAAAGTTGGAGGAACTGGAAGGAAATGGGGGAAGAGAGAGAGAGAGAGAGAGAGAGAGAGAGAGAGAGAGAGAGAGAGAGAGAATACTGTATTTAGTTCTGCAAATTAACAGATGACATAACTTATTAGTTGAAACATTACTGGAACAGGAGCTAGGAAGAAATAAACAGAAATAGACAATATATTGCTAATGTTACCTGCTATCCATCTTGCCTCCAATCACCCAGTGTTGACCATTCTGGAGAATTTTAAACTGTAGCAAGAGTCTCAAATTCTGAGGTATGACCTTCAGAGACAGTGAAGCACAGATCCTGTAGATCATGATTTTTATTCCTGACTCTTACCAGACTAAAAAAAGAAGTCTTGATGCTTGATATAAAAATAAGCGTCAGGATCTTTGAAACCCTCCTCTCTTGATTAGCTGTAAAAATATGCCCAATTCAAACACACCCGAAATAGCAACAGAATCAGCATGTAGTAGCAGTCCAGGAACCTCCAGAGTGCTTTCCACTATCATTAACGTGCAGTGCAAGAAGCAGATTATGTGAATATCATCTAAAAGCTCTATGCTAAAAGTCGTTAAAATTGGTAGTTATGAGTGTTTACAATACAAATTCAAGGTGATTACGTGATGATTAGCTGTTGCTTATATGTCTTTTAAAAAACACACAATCTGCTTCTGAACAGCCGCCTTGCTGAACACTTGACCTTGATGAAACTGCTGCTGATTCAGTGACAGAACTTTTAGAAGTCGATTTCTTATCGTGCTCTGGCTTGTAGCTGGATGTCAAGGCATCAGTAGAATACCAGCTGCTCCCCAAATTTTTGTTTGGGGTATTAGGTGGATAATTAAATGGACAAAAGCCTCAAAACCCACAATACTCTGTATGTAGTGAATGTTTTGTGCACTCCTGACAATTGTGTAAGTATCTTCTTTTATTGATAAAGAAGAAATTTTGTTCTGAATAGGAAACTCGGACTTGTCACTTCCAACTGATGCTGAATAGGAAACTTGTACTTGTCACTTCCAACTGATGCTGAGCTCCATAAACCTTGTCTTTAAGTTCTTCACTCCAGCCCATAGGTGGAGACCAAGTCTTCTTCAACTGAAGTCACATGGAAATACCATATAGGTTAATAATGGTGTCCAGATTATTGGTGTCATGGGCCACCTTCCCACAAGTAGTGCTTGTGCAGATAGGGACTTTGATTATTTTCCATTAAATTTTACCAATACAATATTCATCCTCCCAACTATTAGAATTGAGCAGGATCGGGTTGAGATCTAGAGAAGTTGGGGTAGACTAAGACCGCAGGGGTTCTATTAGTGATGAAAGCCAAGATTGCAAAATGAAACTTCAGATTCAAACACAATCTAGCTTAAGTAATAACACAGAAGAAGTTGCTTCTATTAGAGTCACTGAATATTTTGCTTACTTTCCTTCTTGCCTACAAAATATGTCCACTTTCACCTTCCATCAAAGGAGAGCCCCACTCAGGACTACATGAAAAATTATAGAGGAAAAGAAGTCAAGAGGTGAGGGGAAGAGGGTCTGAATTTTATCAAAATGCATTATGAAATTTTCAAATGGATAAAAACATTTTAAAGTAGAAAATAAAGAAGTAATCATGCATATCTATGACATCACATCTCTTTATCAAAGGTAGCTTATAGCTTTTACTTGAGATTTGATGTGTGTGGAGGGGGGTCTGGAAAAGTTCATTCATGTATGCAATCCATTTTTATCACATCTATTGCTTGCTGGCTCCTCCTACTCCTTACAGACCCCCCCCACACACACATCATGTCATCTTGTATTTATTATTTTTATCTCTATGAACATATTGCCTACACCTACATACATTTATATCACATATATTTGTTGTATACATATATGTTGTGTGTGTGTCCATCATACAATCCCTGTGGACATCAGAGGAGGGCATTGGATCACCTGAAGCTGGAGTTACCATGGTTTTTAGTTTCCATGTGGGTGCTGGGAACCAAACCAAGTCCTCTGCAAGAGCAGCCAGTGCTCTTAAAAGCTGAACCATCTCTCCAGACTCATATTTATGTTTTAAAAGACCCCTGATTCTATTTCTACCAAAGTGTGCATGGGTGTGGGTCATCCGTGGAACCAGAGGGACATACCAGGGTCCATGTGCCTAAATCAACCTTTTTCTCTCCCTCAACAGCCATCACTGCTAATAGGGCTCCTAAGATAGAGGTGACATCCCAGGAGACCCTTTCCTTCCAAGCAGAATCTTGACTCTTGATGTTGTACAGGTCTTTTGTTGGTAGATACATAATTTCTGTGATTTCTTGAGAGCAAAGGGCCTGCCATGCCCCTAAGACACTTTTTCGCCACACCCCTCCCCAATCTCTGGTTCTTAAAACCATTCTACTTCCACTACTGCCGCTTTTGCCAATGTTCCCTGACCCTTGGGGAAGGGTGTAATATAGACCTGGCATTTAGGGTTGAGCACTCCCCAGACACCTATTCTCTGCATTTTGACCAGTTGTGGGTCTCCATTAGTGTGTTTTTATAACCATGTTCCTTTCTTTTTCTTTCAATTTAACTTTACATCAAAAACATTATCTTGTCTCTTTCCTTCATTTGTGACCACTTTGTATGAGAAATAGTCCAGCCATAGTCCTTCTTAAGCATCCTTAAAAACAGCAGTTATTATGTTACTACCATAGAAAGTGAGGTGATGACTCCACAGTCAAAACCCATTCTTGGGCTGGAGAGATGGCCTAGCGGTTGGGAGTGCCGACCGCTTTTGCAGAGGACCCAGGTTCAATCCCCAGCGCCCACATGGTGGCTGAGAACCGTCTGAAACTCCAATTCCAGGAGAACTCCAGTTCCAGGGGAATCCGACACCCTCCTCTGACCTCCACGGCATTGCACGACACGGGTGCACAGGCTTGCATGCAGACAGTGCATTCGTACACATACAGAAATAAATAAAATTAATAAAATAAAAAAAAAAGAGCAAGTACTTAAAAAAAAAAAACCCATTCTTAAGTAACTTCTGCAGTACTGAGGGGCCTAGACAAGGTACAGCGGCTGTCAACCCATTTTGATGGCAACAGAAGGGTCTGGACTTTTGCATTTTCTCACTGTGGATGTGCCTTATTTATGGGCCCCTCATCACCTGAGGGGATTTTTGCCTCAGCCAGTGCTATGCACTGACTTTAAGATGCTAAGATCACAGACACAAGTGTAGCCAAGTTCTCTTCCAAGTTAGCAAGGACATCAGGCCTGACTCTGAGGTTAGGTGGGTGTCATCTGGAGCAGGCATCTTCCAGATCTGACAGGTCTTCATATCTTGAAGGAACATGCAATTTGCTTTGGGAGCCATAGCCTAAGTAAAGTTTGAGGAAATATTTTTTTTTTTTTTTTGGTCTTTTCGAGACAGGGTCTTCCTGTAGCCCCAGCTGTCCTGTAACTCACTCTGTAGACCAGGCTGGCCTTGAACTCACAAAGATTCACCTGCCTCTGCCTCCGGAGTGCTAGGATTAAAGGCGTGTGCCACCACGCCAGGCTTGAGGAACTATTTTGAAGACTTAACCTGAAGCTCAGTTTTACTGGTATTTTTTGTTTGGCTTTAGTTGCTAAAGAAAAAAAAAAAGACAAAGCAAAACAAGAAACAAAGCAAGAAACATGTATTTACCATCCTGCAATAAATTACGTTATGCTAAAAACAGACCAAACAGATTCCTTGTCAGGGTAAACTGGCAAATTTGCATGTGTCACTGCTTGTTGTTTCCGTTGTTTTGTTTTTTTTTTTTTTTCCAAACTTAACACTCCTTCCTGCCACCACATTACCACATTTCTCCTTCTGAGCTTCACATCAGAAGCAACTGAGTCATGGATGTGCTCAGTGCTGATGCCCAAGGAGTTATAGACAGCTCAAGAGAAAAAAGAATCCTCAAATATGAGTGTGAATGAGCTCCTCTCCACATCTGTGTGGAACATGTTGACATAATTTTTACTTCCTTTAGGTTGTTTTTCTACTTTTTGTTTTGATTAAAATATAAAGGATAAGGATTCACATATAAAGTAGAAATAAAACTTTTAGCAATTTAAGTCAATTAACTATGAATTTTAGCTAAATGTCTATCTTGTTCTTTGTACATTTCTTATTTCCAATTTAATATGAGTTAGAAACCTTAACAATGGCAAATTAGAACGCTTCACGGTCATCGAGTCAACAGAGCCCTTCTGTTTGTTCACAGCTTTGGAGAACTCAGAATCATACAACAGCTGCTTCAATGTTTTCATAGTAAGCATTGTAAGAAAAAGAAAAGATAAGGTAAACTACATCAAGTACATGTTCTCTTCCTTAGTAACTGGTATAATTGGCAATCTCCACATTCAGTGGTCAGAGACCATCAAAGAAGGGTATGGAAATACCATAAAAGCCAGAGGATTGGGAGACATGCTGAGAGAGAATATCTTCTGGACATTTCAGGAATTCACCCCCATGAACTCTCAACTGCTATGGCTGACTGCAGAAGCCCTGCAGAACACATCCATGCAGCCACACCAGGCAGCATTCCTGCATGGACAGGAACCTGCTCCACAAACTCCACCCTGGAGAAGAAGGTGCAGGCAGTAAACGGATTATGAGACAAGACCTCTGATAGGTTGCTCAAGCATAAGTTAAGTGGTCAGATCTAAACCTATGCACCTATGGGCAACAGTAATTGGACTCAGGATTTATATAAAAATATGTGTATATGTATATATATATATATATATATATATATGATTATATAATTATATAATTCATGGGAGATAAGAGGTTATAAAATTGGAAGTAGGATGTTAGTGGAGGTAACGTGCAAGATATTGCCTGGGGAGGGAGAATTGGGTATGAACAGAATACATTGTACTCATGAATGAACTTCTCAAATAATTACTATTATTGGTTGTTTTCCTTAGTATTAACTTTATATTTAATAAACTTATTACTAGTCTATATTACATATATCATATGATACTAACATATCATATGATATATGTATACCTTAATATAGACTAGTCATAGATAATCAAAATTTTGTATAATAAGTATTCCTTGCATAGTATTTATGATATTCTATTCATTTTATTTCATCCTACTGATATATTATTTGTCAAATTGTTATATATTCCTTGGAACATCATTGAAATTGGAAAAAGCACCCTGCATTAATTCTGGTTTTAAGTGAAAAATATATTAAATATACACCAGATAGCCTTATAAATCAAATTGATTTTGTTATTTGTACATAAGTAGTGTTTTCATTTCACTACAATCTCTTTAGACAAAACTGACTATTGGGACTATGGAAAAATACTATAGAAAAATAACCTAGAAAATGCTAATGTTGAATGGAAAACCAGCAGGCAGGCAGAAAATCTTTTTCCTGTGTAATTATAATCTGTGTTTCAAATTTTATCAAATGTCTTAGAGAGAAATTATCAAACCAATTTATATAACCAATAACATAGCCAAGAATCAAACATATAAATACACTATCATTTTTATTTAGAGAAAAGACCTGGTTCATAGTTAACATAGTAAATTTACATGTTTCTTTATAATATTGTTAGGCTTTGGGAGTAATTAATAATGAATGCTGCCATTTTGTTTGGAAATAAAAGAAACAGCCAAAAAATCCATTCAGTGGCTGGAGGAATTAATGTCATGTAGATTTTCCATGCTATTGTCCCTAATGAAATATAATCTTTGAGATTTTATTAGGGATAATATATAGAGAGATAGATGATAGACAGATAGATGATAGATAGATAGATGACAGATAGATGATAGATAGATAGATGATAGATAGATAGATAGATAGATAGATAGATAGATAGATAGATAGATAGATAGACTTGGAGAGTTTCATGGTGGAGAGGTATCTTAAAAGGTTTTCAGGGACATTTGATATTTGAACATCAAACTATCCTGAAAACAAGGTTAACATTTAGACCTCTGTAGAAATAATTCATTAAGAATCTTCTAAGCATTTCAAATATTACAACCTTACTATTAAGACCCTAAAGTGGAAAACTGATCAAAAGATAAAACTTCTTGTAGTCTGGATATTTATCCAGTAGAGTTGAGCAGAGTGATGTTTGCAGACGAGAACTCTAGGGAAGGCTATGACCTCAGTATTGGTCTAGTCCCAACCCCAGCCCAAGTTGCATATATGTAATAATTATGATTATCTCTAGTTGGAGCAACATCTCAGTGCTTAAGAGAATATGCTAATGTTTTGGCCTTTTTGAGACATGATCTCCCTGTGTAGCTGTGTAGGCTAGGCTAGCCTTAAACTCATGGAAATCCATCTGCCTCTGCCTCCCAAGTGCTGGGATTAAAGGAGTGCAAGAATTTGCTATTCTTATAATGGACCTGGGTTTGGTTCCCAGGACTCACATAGCTATTATCAACCATCCAAACATCCAGTTCCAGAGGATGCAATGCCCCTGGAATTCTGGAGTCTGGATTCTGCCAGCATTACTTGCATGTGGGCAAAACACTCATACACATTAGAAAGAAGAAAGAAAGAAAAGAAAGAAAGAAAGAAAGAAAGAAAGAAAGAAAGAAAGAAAGAAAGAAAGAAAGAAAGAAAGAAAGAAAGAAAGAAAGAAAGATTATCTCTGCATGGATGGCAAAGACATAAGTAGAATGTAATCTGCAGGCTAGTTTCAGGAGAATGATATGGAAAAGGCAAATCTTCAAGTTGCTCTTCAGGCCTACAAAAATAAACTCTTCATTTTGAAGCTTTAGATTCATTATTCCCTCTTACAAGTGTGGCCTCATTCTGGCTGTGTTGAGAAATATGTTGGTTGTTCTAAAATATCTTAATCTCAAATTCTCCTTCTTTACACTCTTAAAAATGGGGCTGGAGAGATCGTTCAGTGGTTAAGAACACCTGCTACTATAAGAGGATGTGGATTCAGTTCCCAGCCACCTCCTGGTAGCTCACAACTTTTACAACTCCACTTCCAGTTGATCTGACATCCTCTTTTGGCCTCTGTGGGCACTGCATGCATGTATTGCACTAACATATATGTTAATTAATTACTATTTATTT
This sequence comes from Rhizomys pruinosus, assembly GCA_009823505.1. Classification (NCBI taxonomy): domain Eukaryota; kingdom Metazoa; phylum Chordata; class Mammalia; order Rodentia; family Spalacidae; genus Rhizomys; species Rhizomys pruinosus. Next base: position 7,197,267 of record VZQC01006589.1, read on the forward strand.
AATTAATATATTAAATAATTGACAAAATTATTAGCATAAATTAATATTTATTAACATAAAATATTCAGCCTTTCATCAGTTGAGGAACACTTGGGTTGCTTCCAGCTCTTCACTATTGTGAAGAGAGCTGCAATAAACATGGTTTTTCATGTTTCTCTGGGAAAGGATGAGCCTTGTAGGTATATACCCAGGAGTGGTATGACTGGGTCAGGTGGTAGGTTTAATTTGATTTTTTTAAATTAATTAATTAATTTATTTACTTTCGTATGTGTATGAATGTACTGTCTGTATGCAGTTTTGTGCACTCATGTCGTGCAATGCTGCGGAGGTCAGAAGAGGGTCTTGGATTCCCCTGGAACTGGAGTTAAGGATGGTTCTCAGGTGCCATGTGGGTGCTCATTTTGTTTAGGGCTGCTTTGGTTATCCGGGGCCTTTTGTTTTTCCATATGAATTTGCAGGGTTTTTTTCTTTTTTTTTTTTTTTCTTTTTTTTAATTAAAAATTTTTTTAATTTTATTTATTTTTGTATGTGTATGAATGTACTGTCTGCTTATAGGTTTGTGCACCCGTGTCATGCAATGCCGCGGAGGTCAGAAGAGGGTCTCGGATTCCCCTGGAACTGGAGTTCTCCTGGAATTGGAGTTACAGACGGTTCTCAGCCGCCATGTGGGTACTGGGGATCGAACCCGGGTCCTCTGCAAGAGCAGTCGGTGCTCTCTTAACCGCTAGGCTAACTCTCCAGCCCCTACAGGGTTTTTTTCTAAGTCTGAGAAAAAAGTCATGGGGAGTTTGATTGGGATTGCATTGAATCTGTATATTAGTTTGGTAGGATAGCATTTTTACTATATTAATTTTTTCCAATCCATCAGCATGGGAGGTCTTTCCATCTTCTGATGTCTTCTTCAATTTCCTTCTTCAGGGGTTCACAATTTTCATTGTAAAGATCTTTAGTATCTTTGGTTAGGTTTGACCCCAGGTATTTTTTGAAGCTATTGTAAATGTGAGAGTCTCCTTGTATTCCTTCTCCATTTGTTTATTGTTAGTGTAAAGAAATACTACAGCCAGGTGGTGTATGCCTTTAATCCCAGCACCTGGGAGGCAGAGGCAGATGAATCCTTGTGAGTTCAAAGCCAGCCTGACTACAAAGACAGTTCAAGGCCAGCTGGAGCTATCAGAAGATCCTGTCACAAAAAGACCAAAAAAATAAAATGGCAACTAATATTTCTAGGTTAATTTTGTATCCCACCACTTTACTGAAACTTTTGATTGTGTCTAGAAGATTCCTGGGGGGATTTTTTGTGTCCCTTAGGTAAACTATCATATCATCTGCAAAAAGGAATACTTCGAGTTCCAGTTTCCCAATTACTACCCTTTCATTTCCTTTTCTTGTCTTATTGCTCCAACAAGCATTTCAAGCACTATATTGAAGAGGAGTGGAGATAGGGAGCAGCCTTGCTGGGTTCCATATTTTAAGATAAAAGGAGGGAACAAGAAGCCATTATGCTAAGTGAGGTAACACAGTCCCAGAAAAACGAATGATGAATGGCATGCCTCATTTGTTGATGCTAGTACCAAATCCCTAGATGTAAGCCAAACTGAGAAAATTTAATGTTAGATTTCTTTTTATCTTAAAGCAACTGTATTGTTAAAATATTTTAGAGAAATATAAAATGAAAGGGAAAATGTGAGTACCTAAACATGTTTTGAAATTAATTTAAATATGCATATTTTGGAGCAATATGAATTGTAGGGAACAACAATAACAAAAGGACTGGGACAAAATACTGACTGCCCCAAACAATAAACCTCTGCATAGAAAAACTTTAAAAAGACTGAGAAAAAGATGCAATACATGTATGACAAAGTGCATGAACTTAGGAGGGCATGGATGAGTCTAAATTGGATTGAGAAATGTTGTATGAAATACACAAAACTTCAATTAAAATATTTTAAAAAACAGAATTAAAAATCATTCAGCATCCCTTCAATAGATGTTTTGTGCATTATACATACCAGTTACAATATTAAAAATTAAGAAAATATTAAATGATTATTTAAAATTCACTTAAGTTTAAAATTATGTCATTAAAAACTATCACAGCCATACTACTCCTGGGTATATACCTACAGGATTCATCCTACCGCAAAGATACATGCACATACATGTTTATTGCAGCTCTCTACACAATAGTGAAGAGCTGGAACCAACCTAAATGCCCCTCAACTGACAAGTGGATGACAAAAATGTGGTCCATCTACACAATCGAGTACTACTCAGCGGTAAAGAAAGATGACATCGGGGCTGGAGAGATTGTCTAGAGGTTAAGAGTGCCTACTGTTCTTGCGGAGGACCCGGGTTCGATACCCAGCACCCACATGGTGGCTGAGAATTGTCTGAAACTCCAATTCCAGGAGAACTCCAGTTCCAGGGGAATCCGACACCCTCTTCTGACCTCCACAGCATTGCATGACATGAGTGCACAAACCTACATGTAGACAGTACATTCATACACATAAAAATAAATAAATAAAATTAAAAAAAAAGAAAGATGACATCATGAACTTTGCAGGTAAATGGATGGAACTGGAAGCCATTTGCTAAGTGAAATAACACAGTTGCAGAAAAACAAAAGGCAAATGGTCTCCCTCATTTGTGGATCCTAACACCAAATCCCCAGATGAAAGGCAAGCTGAACAACATTATTATTATATTTCTGTTTATCTGAAAGCAACTATGTTGTTATAATGTAAATCTCTTAATGGGCTCTAAAATCTATCCACCACTTACTTTCAGACTCTGTAATTACAGTATATGAATGGAAAGTATATATAAATATTTTAGAGTAATATAAAATTAAAGAAGGAAAATGTGAATTCCTAAACATAAAAAAAAGACTGAAAGATGAAGGATAGTTACAGCAGATTGCGTGATCTGGGGTGGCGTGGGGGAAGGGAAAGGGGAATATGTCTAACTGAACTGAGAAATGATGACTGAAAATACACAAAACCAATAAAAGCATTATAAAAAACTATCATAAAGAACATATTTTGGGCTGGAGAGATGGCTCAGTGCTTAAGAGAGGTTGATGGTCTTGCAGAGGACTAAGTGTGATACCAACACTCACATCAGGAGGCTCACAACTGTCTCAACAAAGTGTCAAGGTACCCAAGGCCTTCCTCCGGAGTCTCTGGGTATGTGACAGAGGAAGCATGTGCTTACAGAAATACACACATACACATAAATAAAATCATTTAAAAATATTTTTTAATTGAAAGAATCTTTTATATGATGTACAACTACATTTCCTAGAAGTGATAACCAGGGGGCTGGAGAGATAGCCTAGCGGTTAAGAGCACTGACTGCTCTTGCAGAGGACCCGGGTTCGATCCCCAGCACCCACATGGCGGCCGAGAACCGTCTGAAGCTCCAATTCCAGGAGAACTCCAGTTCCAGGGGAATCCGAGACCCTCTTCTGACCTCCGCGGCATTGCACGACACGGGTGCACAAACTTCCATGCAGACAGTACATTCATACACATACAGAAATAAATAAAATTAATAAAAAAAATTTTTTTAATTAAAAAAAGAAGTGATAACCAGGTTATTTTAGAATTTTCACATTTCCATTTAGAAATTTTTTTAATGGGACACGAGGATTTTGTATACATCATTATCAATGTTCATACTTATTTCATTTTCTAACTGTAGAAAGATCATCTACCCAATCACAGACATTTGGGAAAGAGACAAAAAGTTTTTAATAGCTTTTTCACATAATTAAGTATATCCTGTAATGGTTCACTAAAACTTGACATGTAGTATTTACTTAAAGGTTAATTAAATGTGGAATCAGGAGCCATCGGTGCACTTTGTGAACTCTGTTTCATTATGGGAACAGGACAGTGTTGAGAAAAGGGAAAGGAAAGGTGAAAACAAAGGACCATGATGTGCGTGTATGGAAATGACAGCATGAATCCTACTCTGTACAGACAGCAAATGAAGGACCATAATTGTGTGTGTGTGTGGAAATGACAATGTGAATCTCACTCTGTACAGATAGCATGTTCTAATGATAAAAAGAAAAATGTTTTTTAAAATATTGTATTGAGATTTTATGCATTTAATACAATACTTCTTAATCAAATTTAGACCCCCTCCTCCATCCATGTCCAGCATATCCCCTCCACTGGACCTCATGCATTATGTCATACATGTTAAGTCCTAGCCAGTCAAGCATTTTCATCCACTGAAGTCTATTTAAGCTATCTAGAGAACTTAAAGAAGATCTACTGTCCCTCACCCAAAAGTAATCAGTTGTGAACATTTACCAGGATAGGGCTGGACTGCCACTCATTCATTTCCTGCTCTCCACTCTGCTTCCTGATCTGATTGAGTGGCATGGGTTTTGAACACAGTGACAGCATAGCCAGAAGTTCACATGAGCATTTCCAGTGCCCTGAAGCCTCTGTTTCCCTATGCCATGGAGCAACCCTGGCTTTTACAATCTTTCTGCCTCCTATTCCGCAGTGGTCCATGGATGGGTGAGGTATAATATAGGAGCCCTATCTAAGGATGTACACTCTGCAGTCTCTTAGTTCTAGAGCTTAGCCCATTATGGCTTTCTGTGTGCATTGCACTCTGTTGTAAAAGGAAGTTTCACTGGTGAAAGTTGAAAGATGAGCTATTCTCTCCACCCCTTGTTCCTCTATGTTCCATGAGCTTTAGGTATAAAGAGTCCATATAGATGTATCTATCACCTAGGGCTAGGCATCTATCAGATATATCTTCTCTGTGTGTGGCAAGTTTTAGATCTCTGTACTAGCCTCCACCCTGGAAACTATCTCTTAGAGACCTAGAGGATACTTTGCAAGCTGCTAAGGGAGAAAATCATTCAGCATTCGAACCCAGCTCTGAAGACTAATAACCATATGATTGGCACAGATGCAATAGTGGCACTGTTATCTGGGGGGTAATCAACAGTTATATAACTGAAGTTCAACCCCTCTCAATGGGTGGTAATTCATGCGTGGCATTGAAATTATAGAAAATAAACATGTTTCCAGAGGTCATAGATGCTAGAGGAAACCGTATCTCTGTCATATCTCTAGACAAATGAAATTTCTTAAACACATGCTAAATATGGATCCTTATATTTGCAGAGAAATGTAATGTATACCACTCATCAAAGAAGCTTCTTTCTGGAACTTTAGTCTAAGCATGACTGTGAAAAAGTATGCACTGATAACTCAAAAAAATAGAGATTTATTGAATTGTGCATTATTACAAATGATAATTATATAGCAGTACACTGTACATATGACTACCATCATGATCACAAAGCTTCCTAAGTGTCAGGAAAAACTTTTCTTTCCTGAAATTCTGATTTTTCCTTCTATGTTGAAATCTTTGACCTCAGATACTGTTATTCCCAAGCACTAAGAATCATTTCAATTCTTTGTCTTTGAGAAAATGCCTCTCAAATTTATTTACAAGTCTTTACCACAGATTTTTAAGTCATTATTTTAAGGGCAAAGTGGCATTCTATATAAATAAAACAGAACAGAAAATATCTGATGAGCTTTCAAGGCCAGTAACCACACCTTATTTTACTGTCCACCTGCCTTGGTTTTTATACAGCTTTACATTCTATTTTGTTTCACAGAAGATTGACAGCAAAATTGTGACATCATGAAGTGGGGTTTATTATATTAAGAGTTTCCTCAGGGGCTGGAGAGATGGCCTATCGGTTAAGAGCGCCGACTGTTCTTGCAGAGGACCCGGGTTTGATCCCCAGCACCCACATGGCAGCTGAGAACCGTCTGTAACTCCAATTCCAGGAGAACTCCAGTTCCAGGGGAATCCGACACCCTCTTCTGACCTCCGCGGCATTGCACAACACGGGTGCACACACCTGCATGCAGACAGTACATTCATACACATAGAGGAAAAAAAAAAAAAAGAGTTTCCTCAAATATTGTAGTTGGCAATGAGCACTGGTGCCTCCTTCTTGACTTCCCTCGTGATGTCACAAACTACCCCCCTGTTCTGGAGCAACATTTCCTGCAGATGGCATCCCAGTAAATGATCAATGGAAACCTTTGGGGCACCTTGAAAATTGTTTCCATCTGATGAGTCAGCACTGAGAACTGATGATGGACTTCAGGAGGCCTCGGTTCACACCGGCATCTTGAAGATCTTTTTCTACATGAAATTGAGGCTTGAAAAGAAGTATAATTTAGGAACTTTTCAGAGAACTTTAATTTCATCTTTTTAAAATAATGTACAGTACAACTACTTCCATTAACTTAATAACTTCCATACCTGAAAATCTGATTTTATGCCCTAACATACGCAATGTCACTAAAAATGTCGATCAGCATGAACACCTTATAAGTCCAAATGTGGTTAATTCTTGAAAGTGGACGTTCTCAATGCCACAAGCTATCACCAAGGCCTCTTTCAGAAAGGTACACTTCACATAAAAAGAATTTGATTATAATTACTAACCTCACATTTAGCATCTCATATATACATATACATATATATATATATATGATTTAAATCTCAAATATATATATATATATATATATATATATGATTTAAAGTTACACACTACCAGAAAAACAAGCAGCAAATGGTTTCCCTCATTTCTAGATGCTAACACCAAATCTCCAGATGAAAGGCAAACTGAACAATGTTATTGTTATAGTTCTGTTTATCTGAAAGCAACTATGTTGTTATAATGTAAATGTCTTAATGGGCTCTAAATCATATCCACCACTTATTTTCGGACTCTGTAATTACAGTATATGGTGGAAGTGATGTTCATATTTTAGAGTAATATAAAATTAAAGGAGGAAAATGTGAATTCCTAAAAAAAAAAAAAAGACTGAGAGAAAGATGCAGGACAGTTATGGCAGAGTGCATGATCTGGGGTGGGGTGGGAGGAACAGAAAGGGGAATATGTCTAAATTGAACTGAAAAATGATGTATGAAATACACAAAACAATAAAAGCATTATAAAAAATAAAAAAATAATAAAAATTAAAAAGCAAAGATGACTAACTTAAAAAAATCACAGCACACAGATGAAGCCAGAATTATCATAACTCCAGCAATAAGAATAGGTGATAATTGGTGTAGGAAAAGTTGCCCTAAGCACTTGCATGCCTAAAGCCGTGGGAGTGTTCACTTTGACATCAAGGTAACCCACTTTCCCTTTCATTATATTTCTTAAAGAAAACACTTTCCCTTCCCTTTTAGAAAGCCTTTTCTTCCATTATTCCGTGAAATAAAATATGGATTTAAAATAAAATATACTTTGATTATAGTTATTGGAACAAAAACCTCTAACCTTCATGCTTACCAATTCAAGTAGGCCCAACTCAGGGAGGACGTGAATTTTGCTTTTCCTTTTGAATCTTCAGCAATTATTGTTATTGGTCTTTAAAAAGATAAATAGTTCCTTGGGCTGTCTATAAAATTAGGGATCTTTCTATTAGTAGATTTCTTCCTACATATGGCTCCTAAGAGAGCCAAAAACCTCCTAACTTGTACAATGAAGGTGACACCTTTAGAAGTGGTTTTCAACCCCTAACATCAGAATTCTAGCCCAGCCAAGAAATGAGCATTTGAATGACTGAATGTGCACACAGTCCAAAGCTTCAGGAAGAAACTAAACTGCTGAAATTTTATTTTGTTTTTTTGAGACATAGCCCAACTATATCAGAACAAACACTCTTTTTATTCTATTTCAATCATTTGACATATGATTTTTTTCATTCCCTTATGAGGGTTATTAAAACTTTATAAACACCCACTGAATGAGAAAATGCAGTTAATTCTTGAAGTCAAATTTAGTTTAACTAGAGGAACAGTTACCAACTGCTTTTGGTAATTGATGTGTTTTATATAAAAGCAGCAGTTCATCCATTCATGAGCTGCTAACATAAAAGCCATGGCATTTGTGTGGAAAGTACAATTGGTCTGGCAATTTTTTATCACCACTGGAGTCCTTTATCTTCTGTCAATCAACATAGGGAAGGAGAGGTGGGCTATATCCACTCTACTTTAAGTAATAGATTTAGGGGATAGAGTAGTGGATAAGAGGACCATCTTAGCACACTTGAATCTTTCTTTATAGAACCTGCCTAAGTGAAATGTTTTTCCTGATGGTAGACAATCTGGTGTGATTATAGATAATTCTACACTTTAAGCCATAAATGGTGATTTCAAAATATGTTAAAAACTTATTTGAATTGTGCATATTTATGTTCTATGCCAGCTTCATACTGAAATGTAATGGGAATTTAATTACTTAATCATGTGCCAACAAACTTCATCTGGAGTACGTATTATTTTTTCAATGATATTCATAAAAAAAAAAAGGTACATGGTGCTTAATTTGTTTAATCTGAAAACTGGTGTGCAGTTTTTAAAATAATAGAATGCAAAGTCTATATTAAAAGAAAAATATATGTGGCTGGAGAGATAGCCTAGCGGTTAAGAGCACCGACTGCTCTTGCAGAGGACCCGTGTTCAATCCCCAGCACCCACATGGCGGCTAAGAACCGTCTGTTACTCCAATTTCAGGAGAACTCCAGTTCCAGAGGAATCGGAGAACCTCTTCTGACCTCCGCGGCATTGCACGACGGGTGCACAAGCCTGCATGCAGACAGTACATTCATACACATACAAAAATAAATAAAATTTTAAAAAATTAAAAAAATAAAATAAAAGTAAAGTAAAATATAATCCTTAAATCTTTAGTTGTGAAAAATGAGGTATGCATGATTTAGTATGATTTTATTACTGTCCTCTTTGTTAACAGGTATAAAAATGATATTGACACACTCAACTGTCCATTGAAAAACATTGCTTTATAGATTAGGAGTTTGGAGTACAGAAATATTAGGCATATTCCTCTATTTTCTCTACTATAATAAGAAGAAAACTTTTAATGTTGCATAAATGTTTTAATCATAAAATTCATCTTTATTCATTATTGATTTTAATATTTAATTCATAAAGACTATATATAGTTAAGATATACAGCATGACAATTTGATAGATGCATATATTGAGCAATGATTGTCAAGATGTATCAGGGGTATAATACAACCAATTCTATATTGCCAGAAATAGCTCTCTTTGCATGTAAAAGCTTACACCTTTGACTAATGGCCTCCTGTTTCTGTGACTCCTAGACTCTGGTAATTGCTGTCAATTAAATCTCCATAAGTTCAGCATATAAGTGAAATTATACAGTATTTGTTTCTCAGTGTTTGGTTTGCTTCATTTAAGGTAAGGTGATCCACGTTCAACTTTGTTCCTGCAAGCAGTAGTTTCCTTTATTTACATGGCTGAACAGCAGTATACTATCATGTGTATTTGTGATGGTGAGTAATGTCGTGAACAACATTGTCATACAGATCTTATTGGGAGAATGATCTCAATTACCTTTGCTGTATTCTTGAAATTAGACTGCTGGCTTGTATGGCAGCTCTAGATTTAAATTTCTGAAGGACTTCCATATTGGTCTTCCATAATGATTACAGCAATTTACATTCCAGCCAAGTGCATAAAGTGTTTCTTTTTCCCATACATCTTCTAACAATAATGCATTGTCTTTCTATGACAGCCGTTTTGGGGACTGGGACTGGGATTTCACTGTGGCTTTTATTCCCATTTTCCTCATGATTTTAGTACTGAGAATTTTTCATACAACTTTTGCAATTTATTATTTCATAAGTGTCTATGAAAATGCCTTTTCTAGCCTTAATTAGATTATTTGAATTGTTACTATTAAGTTGTATGAATTCCCACTGTATTTTAAATATCAACAATTTGATAGATTTAAAATATACAAAAATTTAATGCCATTCAGTTTTATGTATATATTATTGTCTCTTTTGTTGTGAAGAAAATTTTAAGTTGACAGGATTTCAATTCAATTTTTTTGTGTGTGTGTGTGTTTGTGATTATGTATGTGTGTGGGATCAGAGAGAGAGAGAGAGAGAGAGAGAGAGAGAGAGACCCAAAGAACAAGTTGCAAAAACCAAGGTCAAGTTATTTATAGATCTTATATTTAAGTCTCTGACATGGAGCTAATGTTTATAGTGGGGATAAATGTTCGATTACATTTTGTTGAATATCTAGTTTACCAACAGGACCTATCAAAGGGCCTTTCCTTTCTACTATATGGTTTATTGATTGCTTAAAAAACACTACTTGGCCATATATGTGTGTGTTCATTTTAGGTAGCTTTTACTCTTCTGTGGGTTTGTTTGTAATTTAATTTCAGTATCATACTGCTATGATTACAGCAGGTATACAATTGTTTTAAATGGTGAAATATAATATATAACTTTGTTCATTTCACTCAAAAATACTTTGATTAGACTACATAAGATATTTTGGTTCTTTGCAAAGTTTACATTTTTATTTCTGTGAAATGTGACATTTGAATTTTAGTAAAGACAATATTGTGTACATAGTTTTATAATAAATGTATCAAATCTATATATTGCTTTGAACACCATGCACATTTTTACAATATAACTTTTTCACTCAGTGAATATGGGATTCTGTTTCATACATTCATATTCTAGAATTTCTTTCAGCAATATATTAAAGTTTCTGTACTCAGAACCCTAATGCCTAAGTATAATGTATTCTTCAGTGTTTTATTTTTGTATATAATTAATAGAATCAGTTTTTAATGTTTCTGTTTCAAACAGCTTGTCATCTGTGTGATTTTTGTATATTGAATTCTGTGTCCTATCCCTTAACTAAATTTGTCTAATAATTCTAGGAGGGCCTTTTATTTTAATGGTGCCTTGGGAGTTTTCTGAGTAAGATGAGATTATGTTATCTGCAAACAGAAATGATTTAACTTCTATTCCATTTTCTAAAATTTGCTTTTCTTGTCTATTTGTTTCTTTTGGGATTTTTGTCATTTTGGTGAGAAGTGTACACAATGCCCTCCTTATCCTGTTGATGATTTCAAATAGAAGTTTTCTTTTTGTTTTTAATTCTAGAACCCATTAACGGATTTATATTCAAAGAACACGGTTGCTTTTAGACAAAGAGAAATATAATATTAATGTTACTCAGTTTGCCTTACAAGTAGATACTTGGTGCTAGCATCCACATATGGCATACCATTCATGGTTTGTTCTTCTGGGATTATGCTACTTTACTTAGCAGAATATCTTCTACTTCCATCCATTTACCTGCTAAATTCATGATGTCATTTTTTAAAATGATGTCATTTTTTTAACACTGCATAGAATTCCATTGTGTAGATGTACCACACTTTCTTTACCCACTCGTCTGTTGAGGGTTGGATCCAACTCTTCAATATTCTGAAGAGAGCTGCAATAAATATGGATGTGCATGTATCTCTGTGGTAGGATGAGACTTCTGGGTATATATGTAGGAGAGGCATGACTGAGTCTGGTGGTAGGCTCATTTTGAATCTTTTAAGGGTTCTCCACATTGCTTTCCATAGTGGTTGTAGAGTTTATATTCCCACCAGATGAGTGTCCCCCTTTCCCCACAACCTCTCCAGTATTTGGTATCATTTGTTTGTTGTTGTTGTTGTTGTTTGTTTGTTTTCAAAGCCAATTTTTATTGAACCTTTGTGCATTTCATACAAAATTTCAAATCAAATCTAGACCTGGGACCCCCGCCCAGCCCCCACCCCACCAGAGCTCATGCATTTTGCCAAACATGTTTTTCATCTTTTGCTCAGTCTCTCTCAAAATTCTTGATGCAAAAGTTTACTGTTTCCAGCAAAAGTTCTCCATTTAAGTCAGTTCTGTGGCTTAGTCTTTTTGTTGTTGTTATATGCATCACTCCAAAATATGCACATATGCATGCCACATATATCATAGGTTTTGGCACTTTCAGCTTATGATTTTTTTTCTTTATTAGGCTGAGAGATGTCATGTTTGAAGGCTCCTCTTTGGCAAGCCTAAACCACCATCAGTTATGCCTCTATACTGGAGTTTTCCCATCCCATGGTCACCAAATGAGGTCCAGTAAAAACTGCGTCCTGTCATGATCTTCTTGTACTGGTCTCTATAATACAGCCTGGGTAGGGGCTGGAGAGATGGCCTAGCGGTTAAGAGCGCCGACCGCTCTTACAGAGGACCCGGGTTCGATCCCCAGCACCCACATGGCGGCCGAGAACCGTCTGAAACTCCAATTCCAGGAGAACTNTGTTGTTATTCCCTCCAATTTGCATCACTCCAAAATATGCATACATGCATGACACATATATCATAGGTTCTAGCATCTTCAGCTTATGAATTTTTCTTTATTAGGCTGAAAGATGTCATATTTGAAGACTTCTCTTTGGCAAGCCCAAACAACCATCAGTTCTGCCCTTGTGCTCCACACTGGGGTTTTCCCTTCCTATGGCCACCAAATGAGGTCCAGTAAGCACCATGTCCTATCTCGATCTTCCTGTAGTGGTCTCCATCATACTGCTTCAGTAGTCCAACAATGGCAGTCTATATTCTGAAGAGGCTGAAACCCCAGTAGTAGCTCAGTCCACAAGCTAGATGTCTCAGCAGTCCCCATCTGGCACTGAAGGTTTGGAGGATTCTCGGAGAGACATGAGCCTTCAGTCCATATTGGAAGGTTGAAAAGCTGTGTCTCATGGTCTCATGTCTTTGAAGGATGGTAAAAGCAGTGGCAGCCACAGGTACCTGCACTTGCCAGTTAGACAGTCAAAACAACTGTGCTCTTTTTTTTTTTACTTTTTACTAAGATCTCAAGTTTTATACTTGAAGTACAATTTGTCAGGCCTTACTACTTATTTATTTCTGGTTATACTTTCCTTTTGAATGTCTAAGTCCACACAGTTAGCCCAGATTAACCAAGATTTTTGTCTTCTCAAGGTCAGTTGTTGATCTGATCCTCAGGTTTGGGGGGTGGGGGAAGGGAGCTCCTGGATCCTTTGGGCTTTTCATTTACCAGTTCCATCTACTCAAGGACAAAGTGACAAATTCAGGTCTTGCTAGGCCAGGCTTCCCTTTTTGAAGCATGAGCAGACTTTCTTCTTTATAGACTGCACACTGGCCTAAGTCCCATTAGTGGATCTCCAAGACCTCCCTGCACAAGAAGACTGTTGATTCACATTTGCAGGACATTTCAAGAGATGCCACCCGCATAGTCCTCTGGGACCTAGTTGAACTCTGAGGGCAAGGAACAAAGTTATGCCTTAAGACCCTCTGCCAAATTGGTATGGGCATTAAGTATGGTCCTTAAGCATACAGAAAGGCTAATTTACAGCAGCCTGATATTTTTAACTATATAATAGTTTAGAAAAGGCTTGGACAAAAGCTCAAGCAGCCTTGTATAAGAAATACTAAGAAGCACTCCCATAAATAAATACTGTGGTTAGACATAATGTCATGACAAACTAGTTTTTTCCTCATTCTTTTGATATTAAATTACTATAAAATATGCATACATACCATCCACCCATATACCAAAACTCCCTAACTCTGAAAATAAATAGTAGCTTAGTTCTAGAACCTGTTAAGGGATTCACAATATAAGAGCACAGTTGTTTTCAGATCACGAGGAATATAACATTACCTTTGCTCAGTTTGCCTTACAACTAGGTACTTGGTGCTAGCATCCACAGATGAAAGATACCATTCACCCTTTGTTTTTCTGGGACTGCGTTACTTCACTTAACATGATATCTTCTAGTTCCATCCATTTACCTGCAAAGTTCATGATGTCATATTTCTTTACCACCGGATAGAACTCCATTGTGTAGCTGTACCACATTTTCTCTATCCACTCATCAGTTGAGGGGCACTTGGGTTGATTCCAGCTCTTCCCTATTGTGAAGAGAGCTGCAATAAACATGGCTGTGCTTGTATCTCTGCAATAGGATGAGTCTTGTGGGTTTATACCCAGGAGTGGTATGACTGGGTCAGGTGGCAAGCTCATTTTGAGTCTTTTAAATGTTCTCCACACTGTTTTCCATAGTGGTTGTAAGAGTTTACATTCCCACCAGCAGTGGATAAGTGTTCCCCTTTCTTCACAAGCTCTCCAGTTTTCTTGATCCTACCCTGTTGGAGTGAAATGACATCTTAAAGTGGTTTTAATTTGCATTTCCATAATTATTAGTGACTTTGAACACTTTTTTTTTTTTTTTTTTTTTTTTTTTTTTTGTCTTTTCAAAGCAGGGTCTCCCTGTCTCTGGCTGTCCTGGAACTCTCTCTGTAGACCCGGCTGTCTTGAACTCACAAAAATCTGCCTGCCTCTGCCTGCTGAGTCTCGTATAAAGGCATTTGCCACTACTCCCAGCAAACACTTTTTAAGTTTTTTCACCGTCTCTAATTCCTTCACTTGTGAAGTCTCTGTTCGTCTTCTTTTGCTCCTCTTTTTAGTGAGTCTTTGTTTTCTTTCTTCTTTGTTTTTTTGAGTAGTTTATTTTTATTCTGGAAATCATGCTTTGTCAGTGCATCACTGGAAGCTTTCCTCCCATCTGGGTTTTCTTTTTCACTTCCTTGATTGTTTCTTTTGATGTACAGAAGGTTTTTCGAGTTTAATGATGTCCCACTTATCATTGTCACTTTATTTCCTGTGCGCTGCTGTCTGATTTGGAACCTTTTCCTACACCTATGTCTTGTAGGCTGCTGCCAACTTTTTTCTTCTGTCACCTTCAGAGTTTTGAGTTCATGTTGAGGTCTTTGATCCATTCAGAGTTGACCTTTTGTACAGGGCAAGAGTAGGTAGGGGTTTAATTTTTATTCTTCTACAAGTGGTGATCCAGTTTTGCCAATACCATTTGCTGAAGATGCTGTCTTTCTTCCATTTGTGTTCTTCTTTGCCCCTTTCAAAATATAAGGTGGCTGAAATTGTTTGTGCTCCAGTTTGGATCTTCAGTTTTGTTCTATTTGTCTACATGTCTGTTTTTGTGCCAGTACCAAACTTTTTATAGACTGTAGCCCTATAGTATTGTCGAAGTCTTGGTATAGAAATCCCCCCTTTTATGCTCTTTTTGCTCAGGTTGCATTGGCTATTCGGGGTCTTTTGTTTTTCCATATGAATGAAGGATATTTTTCCAAGCCTGTGAAGAAACTCTTTGGGGATATTTAATTGGGATTGCATTAATATGTAATATTTTGGGTATAATGGAATTTTTACTATATTAATTTTTCTGATCCCATGAACATGGGAGGCTTTCTGTTTTCATGTTTACCAAAGTACAGTGTTTGTTCTGGGCTTCTTTATATAGAGTGTACTCTATTTATTAAGATAGATTCCATCTATATGTAATATAGTCTATATTATCATTAAGAAAAATAAATATCTCAAATCTAATTTACATTTAAAATAAATAAAAATGTTCTCATGGGCAAGGAGAAGGAAAAATAAAGGAGTAAAGTGCAATAAAAGAGAAATGACAAAAACAAAATTTGGAAAGGTCAGTTAAAATTTTGTTTTATTTTACTTTTTTTAAATGAACACAATTGACAAAACCTTTGATAGAGTGACTACTATGTTCTGGGTCTGACCTCTTCCCCAAAGGTGTTGACGTTACAGGCTTGATCCCCAGATTAAGGGAGTCATTAAAATATCCAAGAGTTGGGGTCTGGGGAATGTCTTTTGACATATGAGATGTCTTTTCAAAGGATATTTGGGAACTTTGAAGCTTAATCTTAGCTAGGTCTGGAATGGACTAAGAGAACCTTTACTGGGTGGGTTTGTGAGGATGTTTCCTAGAATAACTGAGTGGCTAAGACTCTCTTTGAGTGACTAGACCGTTCCTGAGCAGCCAGATGCAATGAGGTGAAGGGAAAAGCTATTGCCTTTCCATGTCTTCCTTCCCTCCTTACTGGGGTGGGAGTGTCTACACTCTTATTGCCACCTCTGTGGCCATCCTTCCCTTATATCTGGGCTCAACATCTTCAGCCTTCCAACCTAGTTTTGGAGATTTCCTTCTGTCTAGGAATCCTCCAGGTCTATATTGCCAGATCCAATCTCATGACCTGAGCAGTGGGCAAGTTCTCAGCTCTCCAGTGAGAAAATGGCATTGTTGGGATGCCCCAGCACAGTTGTAGAAGCCAATCTAATAATCCCCCTATAACAGATATACATAGATACTCTAGATGCTGTGAAACTCTACAGCAAATCAACTAATGCAGAACCTCTCTTTTCACAAAGCTTCCCCCCAACACCAGGAGTTTAATATCTCTGTACAGTCAACATCTCTTGCAATGATCTGCTGACTGACCAGAGGCCCAGAAGTATGACATCACCTAGTCATAAGCTGGACTCCCCAAAACTTATAAACAGCACAGATTTGTCCTCATAAATTTATTGTCTCAAACATGCATGATAACAGTGTAAGCCTTGCTAATGCATTAACCAACATATAAATGAGTAAGGACCCAAAAACTTAAAAATAATAAGGAGATACTATGATCAAGGGCAAAGTAAACAAAAGCTAACAAAACATGAAAAGCAGTGGGAAACTTACAGATGAAGAACTCTTGAAACTCTTCAGGAACCAAATTTAATTCATGAAGGAGAATATTATGAATAAGAATAAATCATTGCAAGAAACATTTTACAACTTCTTTGAAAGTGTAGAATTTTGCAGGAAAGACCTAATTGTACAATTATCTTCCAGACTCATTGTTCAAGTTTAAGTTGATCAAAAGTAGTCAGTCTATGACATAGTTAACCTCTGCCAAAACAGTAAATTTCTGCATCAAAAAAATTTTAAAAAGACTGAGAAAAAAAAGGTTCAAAACTATGTATGGCAGATGCATGGGCTCTGGAGGGGTGGGGGGCATGGAAGGGGAAATGGGTCTAAATTTGATTAAGAATGTTGAAATGGCAAAATTTCAATAAAGTATTAAGAAATAAAAATGTAGTCTAAAGCAAAAAATAATGTTCCCTTTTATAATTTTTATTTATTTTTTCTATGGTGTATGACATGTCTGCTTGTAGATTTGTGCACTCGTGTCATGCAATGCTGTGGAGGTCAGAAGAGGACATTGGATTCCCCCCGGAACTGGAGCTAAAGACGGCTTCTCCGCCACACATGTGGTGCTGGGGACCGAACCTGGATCCTCTGCAGGAGCAGTCTTAACTGCTTAACTATGCTAACAGTCTAAACCTTAACAGTTCTTAACTCTTAAACAGTCTTACCTGTCTTAACATCTACTTACTGCTTACGCCATCTCTCCGCCCCATGTTTCCTCCTTATTACCTTAAAAAGTTAGTTTGTTAGCGGATTAATCCGTAGGGGAAAATGAGGAAATCTAGAAAGAATCTAAAGTGTCTCCCTTGGAAAGCCATTTTACACTGCTGTTAGTTGAGATAGAAAATATACACCCAATACAGCGGTAGTGTGGACAGACAAAGCATATTTTCTCACTTTTATCATGACATATAGGCCCTATATTTAAAGCACCAATCTTTGCATATGAAATATCCTCAAGATGCCTGTTCAATGATGCAACTTAGTTCAAAAACATGATAAAATAATATTTAAACTATGGGGTGGCGGAAATGTCGCTTGGCTTGGTGCTACAGTGGTTGACGAGAGGCCATACAATCTCAGAGTGAGATTTCTAGCACACACACAACACACACCACACCCACACAATACCCAATACAAAGCACTTGAGTGGGGAGGTTGGTAGTAATATTCCAAAATGACTATGATAATGAGGGGGAAAATATTCCATAACAAATGATACCTTTCCAATAGTAGAACAAGATTAATTCAGTAGTGCATATGTAATTTCAAGGGAGGTTTCTTCAAGCAGGGAAGTTCATACACAGAGCTAATTGCAGAGCCGGGAACAGTACCCTCATATCTAGATATTTAGTGAACCTTATTTTCTTTCACAACAGGGAATAGTTTGGCCAGTATTTTGACATGTTTTGTAGAAATATAATTTATTCATTTTTGTTTTGTTCAGTGGTCTTTGATCCTAGGTATTTGATACTTTCTGCATTTCTTGCATTATAAGAATGATAAAAATCCAGGGTGATTTATAAGCAAATGCTCCTTGACAAATCACTGGATTTGATGAAAGACATATAATGCACATACAGTTGAAAGTCTTTCGGATATTCATACTCTTTGCATTAAGTAGTTAGTGCAGAAACCTGCAGTCAGACTCTTCTGGATTCCCATGGCCCTGATGGTCTTCTTGGTTAAAAATAAATGTATGCCTCTCTGGGCACTGACAGTCCCCATCCTTCCCTCTGTTCTATACAGAGGCTAAAGGAAAGCAATCTCAGGATTTCTTCCACAGCCAGATGTGCCTCCTGTTGCGTTATTAGCAGTACAGACATTGCTTTCTTTCTTTCTTTGTAATTTTTTGGCTCATCACTGTTTTTTTTTCCAAATTTCCCATACATAGACTGATTTTATTTTGTAAATTATCTGCTATGCCAGGAACTAGGAAGGATAGAAAAGAAATGATCCTTCATGACTGTCTTTTCTTAGGAGGAAGAATTCACAGAATGGAACCTCCATATCTGGCAAAAATATCATGCAAAAGAAGCATATGTTTTACGACGGGGAAGGGTAAGATTTATTAATTTTCTTTTTTTAAATTTTATTATTATTTATTTTATTTATTTATTTTTGTATGTGTATGAAATGTCTTTCTGCATGCAGGTCTGTGCACCCGTGTCGTGCAATGCGCGCGGGGTCAAGCAGAGAGGGTCTCGGTTCCCCTGGAACTGGAGCCTCCTGGAATTGGAGTCTCAGACGGTTCTTTCGGCCGCCATGGGGGTGCTGGGGATCGAACCCGGTCCTCTGACGAGAGGGTCGGCGCTCTTAACCCCTAGGCCATCTCCACCCCTAATTTCTTTTTTTAAAGGAACAACTTAATGATTTTTCTTATTTCTCCTTTCATTTCATTTTTACTAATTTATCATTTCTCTTGTCCTGCTGCTATGGGGGTATATTTCCATTTTGTATGTTCTGCAGGTATAAAATTTGTGGGATTTTATTAAAAGTTTATTTTTTTTTTGTGTATGATTGTATTTCCTGTGTGAATTTAAGTGTACCAACGCATGTATGCCAGAGAGGCCAGAAGAAGAGAGAGAGAGTAGAATCCCTGGAATCAGAGTTTAATGGTTTTCAGCCACCATGTGGGTGCTGAGAACTAATCCCAGTCTTTGCAGAACAACCAGTGCTCTGCTCCCCTTAACTGCTTGAGGCCACTCCCAGTCTCCAGCAACATCGTTTTTTTTTTGTTTTGTTTGTTTTTCCAATTTAGGTGTTACTTTCGTGTTTTTTTCTTTTATTCCTAGTTTTTGTTTCTTGAAAAATTCACACATTTGTATTATATTGTGATATGCACTGTAGCTTGATCATGTCCACCCTGTACTGCCTTCAGTACTGTCTTTATTTTCAAGAATTTTGATAACTACCAGGCATCTATTTCACTCTTTCCAAGACCCAGGAATCATCCCAGAAAGTAGGGTGCAAAGATTGTAAAAGCCATGACTGGTAAGGGAAGGTAAGGGATCCTTTTTGAATTGTTCTGAAATGTGGCCTGGCCTATTGTAATTCGTGAACACATTGCACAGCAGAAGAGATGACCACCCCCTGCACAAGACGCCACCAACAAGAGCCATAAAAGGAGGAGGAAGCAAAGTTGCAGAGAGTGAAGAAGGTCCTGTAGCAGTGGTGGGGCGGGTAGATGAGGGTCAGTAACATGGGAGCTGAGGTGTGCAAATAGGACACATAAAACATTGGCATAAAGTTGTCACAGTTAATTATAAAAACAGGGAGAACTAGCGCAAAGTACAAATCCCCTAGAACTAGGGCAAAGGTAGCTAAGTGCAATAAGGCATTATAAAATCCGGGGGTCCTTGAAGGGAGTTTAAACCTGGATAGATACTTAATACTGCTCTCTACACCTGGGAGTGGGGGGTGGGGGTGGGTCCGGGGTTGCACACCATACCTGGCCACCGCTCCTACCTAGGTGAATGCCAAGTGACCTTGTCACTTTTCCTGAGGTACAAGTTTATTTGAGTCATTATCATGAGCTTCATTGTGAAATTGACAATGGCATTGCAATCGATTTCAATTAATGAGATAGCTTTTATTCTGAGTTCCTGGAATGCTCTCTTCATAGTTCAATTTTGAATCTTATATTTGTTTCCAAGTGATGAGTTTTACCTTAGTTAGAAAATAATCAAATCAGCAGTTCCAGTTTTCCTTTGGCAGACAATAAGACACACAGTAATAATAATAAAACACGGGGGAGAAGAAAAAGAAGAAATATATTTTCCAGGAACAGAGTATAGAGTAGTGGAGCAGTAGTAGTACCTAGCACTATGAATATGGGGGAAATATCTTTGTACATGTATTTTCTTTTTTTCCTTCTTTGTTTCTAAGTAGTTATTTTGCTTATCATACAAATGGCTTACAGGAAGACACTTTCATGCCTGTACATCATTGTATGTTATTTGTTCCCTCCACATCAGTATATTTTATAGAAAGTTTCATAATGTGTTCATTATGATGATCATGACAATAGCAAAGTTAATTAGTCCTCTTTCTATTCTAAAGAAAAACAAACAGCTATTGAGTGGAGCCCTTTGCAGTGACTCTGCCTGGCCGTTCCCCTTACAGGAAGTTTAACTGACAACCGACTTGTGTTTTACTCCTGCCCGTGGGATCCCTCAGGCATGATTCACAGTTTTCCACTTGTCATTCCCAGTTAATTCTTAGTTGGTAAGTCACTGAGGTGTTAAACACAACGTGGTACTGCTTGTTACACACAGCCCATGACACCTCATGTGTTCTTCTTGAGACTGAGAACAGCCTTTCCTGGACTTTTGCACCGAGGATGAACTCTATGTTCTCAAATTTATTTACATTTTTATCTCTGTCATTCGTTTTCTTAGGTTCTATAGAATTTTTTTTTTTAATTAACAGCACGGTTTACTTAAGGTTTATTTAGGGTTCAATGGTGGCTTTTTTCCAGTGAAATGTGTTTGTGTCTTTCTCCTCCTATTATCAATCTCCCTGGTGGCTCCCCCAAATGCCCGTTGCGCCTCCCCCCTTTTCCTTTCCCTTTCTGACTATTCTCACTTGTGTCCTAACATGTGACCCCACCTCCTTTTACCTGTCCTGGTGTGGATTCCTTTCTACTTTAATAGTCTATATCCACATTGCTTATATAAATCCATACAAACTGGGAGCTCCAATCTGCATAAAGGAGAAAGAAACAGTGTAAGTCTGTGTTTCTGAGTCTTCCATTCCTTCCTTTAATATACATTGTTTCCAGTTCTATCCATTTTTCTACAAAAGGATTTAATACATACACCACAATCTCATTATCCATTCTCCTGCTGATGTACACCTTCTATCATGGATAAAGGGATGAGTGTGTATCTCCTCTTAAAGTCCATTGCCTTCTCTTGGGTTTCCCCTGTTGTCCTCTTCACAGACAGGCATTGGTTCTCAAAGTGAAGCTAATTCATGCGCCGTGACAACGATGGGCGTTGTTAGCAAACGAGGAAGGATCAGAGAACGACACCTGTGGAAGTGGAAAGGCTGGGCTTATTACCCGTTGTCACCCTTCACGCGAACCAATGGTTGCCCATTAGAACTCGCAGCGAGGAAGGGAATAAATAAAAAATGAAATTTTGAGGAAGGGGAAAAAACTAAAAAAAACGGAATAAAAAAAATAAAAGAGGGATTGGACTCAACGCCTGAGGTGATAGGTGTATCGGGCCACCATAGGAGAAGGGGGCCGGCCACGGCCCCAGGGAGCGATTCAGCCTAGGTGTGCCAGGTCTGTTGGGGATGTAGGTTGTATTTATGTTTGCACACATTCCTTACTGCATATGTTGATAAATAGAATCTTTCTCTATTAGATTATTAATATTTCTAACTTGAACTTGATGTCATAAACCTTTCCTCATTGTGTTTTTTCTAAAATAATGTTGTGATGATTATTTCCTTCATTCAGTTAGCATGCTTTAAAATAATTTAATAAATCTTCAACTGAGTGTTGTCGTGGTCTGTAAATAAACCCCTAATAATCAAACATCAATTATATTTAATTATATTATGTCTAACTATGGCTATCTTGCTTTAGCAAGGATTTTTTTCCTAAATGTTCTATAAGTAGTTAAAACAACACTGCTAATTTATTTTTGTACCTTATAATGGTTTTGCTTGATTTGGGAACCAAATTCTGCTGATGAATAATGTAAATTTTAAAATTTTCTATTCTGGAAGTCTTTTAAGATTCTTTGCTATAGTAGAACTTTTCTGTTGAGTATTCATGTACTGTTTAAAAATATTTTATGTTCGTTTTGATTTAAAATGCTCTTATTATAGAATAATGTATTTTCCTAAATTCTCAATACATGTTTTCACACAGTAATTCATAATGCTATTGGTTAGTCTTTAAATTTGTGCAGATTTGATAATGAAGCCTCCTGCATATCTGAATGATCTAATAATCTGTCCACTTTGGGGCAGGAAATGGGGGTTTGTTTTATTTAGCAGAGAGGTTCACTCTTTTGGGGTTTTATGCTAGAAAGTGTTTGGCTTCTTAGCACCTGGTTAGGGTTTGTTCTGCTTTCTTTTCTGCCCTCTGTTCTGGTGTCTCATCATCTTCCTCCGTGCTGTAATCATCATTACTTCCATTCCCCTCTTAATGTTGATTTTAAGGGCCCTTTTTTCTAATTTCTGAATTAGAATCTTAAACTCTCAGTATTTAGCTTTGTATCTATTACATTTGCCTTTAAAGCATGACTGCAGTTTTAACTTTTGATTTGTTTATTGTTGGCCTTCAAACTTGCAACTCTTGGTGGGTCGACCGTCCGCGTCCGGACATTGGAGGCCACACACTACGTATTAGCTTCATTTAACATAATAGCATATATAAGAGATATATATATATGATATATATATATATATATTTCAACTTGTAGCAAGAAATAAGAAGACCAAGAGCAGAAGTGAGGGTCAATTTCATTCTGTTTTACGTGAACCAACAGCTTCTTAAATTTGCATTTTAGCTTGCAATCTTTGCTTTACACTTTCAATCTTTGCTCCTTATTAATTTAATTATAATGTAGAGAAAATATAATCTGTGTTTCAATACTGTGTTGTAAACATAAATGATAGATGAAGCATTCATTAAGGGTCCTTTATTAATGCTAATTTTGAGTAGGTGTGCTTTAGTTATCAACTTGACACACACTGGGACGAGGGGGAACACTCAACTGAGTGCTAAAGATTTGCCTGTGGCCCTGTATGTGAAATATTAATTGCTGGTTGATCTGAGAGGGCCAAACCCACTGTAGGCAGGGCGACCCCTCAGCAAATGATCCTAAGGTGTATAGGAAACGCAGGCTGAATTTTATCAAAGGTCTCAAATTAATTGTCTAATCTATGCTTACTGCGGATTGTAGATGGTTCTACTGGCACAGGGCATGGAGAGTGTTTATTCTTCTTTTATAAAAAAATTAATTAAAGGCCATGTTTTAAATGGTCTCGACGGGTTAAGTTTTTAGTTGGTTGGGTAAAGGCACTTGACTCCAGTCCCAAAGCCCCGAGTTCAAGCTCCTGGAGCCAAATGATGGAAGAAAGAGAACTGACGAGAGCTGATCTTGCCAAAATATTTCCTTTGACCTCCACATGCAGACAGTACACAACAGGTGGTAACCGAAATTTTGCCATTGCCTAGAAAATATGACTTAGCTTATTCTTTATGTTTGAGACATGTGTGAGATTTGGGGAGTTTGAACTAGTGAAGCAATTGAATGCAATAAGCGGAGCTTAATATGTCGTCCTAGTAAAGGTTCAGCTCAAGATATTCAGGAGGAGGAGGAGGAAATGGAGGAAGAAGGGGAAATGGAAATAAAAACCCTTTTAAACGGTAGTTGGTTTTATTGTCAGAGTGTCTGGCTACTGTCTCCTTAAGAATTTACCTGAGCCCTGAGTTGTAAAAGTAATGGCCTTACTTAATTATTGTGAAAGATGGAAGGAAATTTCATATAACTGAAGAGTCATAGACTAGGCACTGTGGTATTAATAGTGAATAGTGAGCAGATCTACAGTGGGAACGATCAAGTGCAGAAGAAACACAAAATATACCTAGTCAGAGTCAAAATGAAGCTACTAGTACTATGGAAACCTAATAATTGTTGGGACAAGAACATGCAGACGGAGCAGTATTTTCTTTGAAGATTAGAGACCTTAAGGAGAGACTTCCGGATTTGTACTTGAACAGTGGAAATCATGCCCTCAGGGCAAGAACACAGCCAGTTGTTTCCTCGTGAAAGAAAAATGCATGGGAGTTTTCATCTCATAAAATGCAACAGTCAAATTGATGTGCAAACGGAAAAGATTACAACAAAGAAGAAACCTTGGGGCTCCATATCCTTAGGAACATATATGCATACGATACTCAACAAAATAACAAAATACTCACAAAGTACATACAGATACACAACAAAAAGATCATTCACTACAATCAGGTAAACTTTATTCCAGAGATTAACGAATGGTTCGATATTAAGGTAATAAGTCAATAAATGACATATTAAACATACAATATGGATATTAATTACAAAAAACTTACTGGTCATTATCAAAGATGTAGAAGAAAAGAAGAAAGAGCTTTGACAAAAATCTAATTATGTATTAATGTTAAAGTTTGTCGAATAGCATTGTCTAGAAGAACATTACTTCATACAGCATTTAAAGCTATATAAAACAAACCCAGAGCCAACATCATTGCAAATGGAGAAAAACTGGAAGCATAGCATTCCCATTAAAATCAGGAATGGAATCAGACAGAGTCCCCTCTCTCTCCACTCCTTTTCAATATAGTGCTTGCAACCTTTGCAAGAGCAATAAGAAAGAGAATAGGAAATTAAAGGATACTAAATGGAAAAGAAGAGTCATTATTTTTTTCTTTATTGCAGTGATATATGGTATTATCCATAAGAGATCTGAATAATTCCAGCCAAAAACTTCTAGAAATCTGATTAACACTTTTAGCACAGTGGTAGGTTACAAAATCCACTTACAAAAAATCAGTAGCATTTCTAATATCCCTCACAAGCTTGTCAGAAAACAAGCATTACAAGGCAACCCCGTCATTCACAGTAAACCTCAAAAATTAATTTAAATATTTAAAAAAATAAGCCTTGTACAAATAAATATGTTTTCTACGATCTATAAAGTGGAAAAATTTCAACTCCTTAACTAACAAGAAGACATGGAGATGAAACAAATGCCTGCCATGGATTCTAGAATCGATAGTGTGAATGAAGATCCTACCAAAACAAGCTATAGATTCCAATGTTGCAATGCCCAATCAGAATGCCCCCAACATTCTGCACAGGACCAAAATGGAAAACATCTCATAAAATTTCATATGGATTCACAAAATAGCTTCTAGAGAGCCTCAAACCAATCTTGACATTAAAAGGAGAATCAGGGCATCACCCATCATGATCTCAGTTACATTACAGGAGCTGTTACTTATAAACACTACCATAATTGCACAAACAATTAGACAATGGAAACACAAAGATATGGCCCCTCCAAAAACATGAATACATGCCCAATGTCAGCCACCTGATCATGATTATTTGCCAAAGATGCAAGAGCCCAGGGAGAAAAGAGAAGAAGGGGAACAGAGCATTTTTCAACCAAATAGTCCTTGGAAGATTTGGATCTCCACTTGTAGAAAGAATGAAATTGGACTCTTACCTTTCATTCTATACAAAACTCAACTCCACATGGACCCAAAAACCTCATATAAAACCTGAAACCTGAAACTCTGAATATGCTAGAACACATAGGCAATATGTTTCAAGATGTAGGCATAGGAAATTGGACATCAGCTGCTCAGGCATTAAGGCAACAATCAGTAAAGTGGGGATAGTGGCTATCATTAAGCATACAAAGCTTCTGACAGTAAAGACACAAAACCAAGGAAGTTAGATGGAAACCCACGGAGGGGGAAAAATCTTACCCAACTACACATCCAAACAGAGGCATTCATACCCCGGACAGAATTTATACAAAGAATCTCCTAAACGAGCTAGAAGACCAACAATCAATAAAAAAGGATGGGGTTTATAGACCTGAACAGTATCTCAAAGTAAATAAAAGTGGCTCTTCTACCAAATCTTGTATAGGATTTAATGCTATCCATGTTTCAATTAAAATCCCCAAAAGTTCCTTCATAGGCTGGAAAAAAAAGTCCTTAACTTCATTTAGAAAAACACCAAAAAGACCCCCGAAAGCCCAAAGCAACCCTGAGGGGAAAAGAGCAATACAGGGGGATCTTATATCAGACTTCAAACAGAGGGCATTTAGTCATAACAAAAACAAAACCTGGTACTGGCACAAAAAACCAGACCTGTTGGACCCATGGAGCAAAATAAAGGAATCCAAGCTGAGCACATGCAAATTTCAGCCCCATCTCATATTTGACAAGGGGGCCAATCGAGAAGACCACATGAGGAGAAGAGACAGAATCTTCAGCAAGTTGGTGTTGGCAACAAACACTGGATCACCACTTGCAGAAGATATATTAAAATAAATCCCTACCTCTCGCCTGTACAAAAATCAACTCAAAAAAAAAAAAAAAAAAAAAAAAAAAAAAAAACCCCAAACTCTGAAGGCAATAGAAGAAAGAAAAAAAAGAAAGAAAAAGGTTTGGTATAAGACTACAAAACATAGGCATAAGAACTAAGACTTCCTACATCAGCCAGCAGCTGCACAAAAAATAAATTAAGGTCAACAAATTGACCAAATTTGACCTATTAAATCTCTCAAAACCTTCTGTACAGTGAAAAGAACAATCAAGAAAGTGAAGAAAAATCCCCGGTTAGTGGGAAGAAACCTTTACCGCAGAAAAATCATCTGACCAAGCATTGATTTCCAGAATCAGAAATATAACCTACTCAAGAAACCAAAGAAGAAAGAAGCAGAAAACGCAATAAAAAAAAATTGACCCACTCAATAGATGGAGATAATAGCTGAACAGAGACTTAACAGGAGGAATTAGAGCTGGCTGCGAAACATCTTAAAAGTGTTTCAACATCCCTTAATCATTTAAGAAGAAATGCAAATCAAAACAACTTAAGTACTTTAAGATATCATCTGCTCCTTCAATAAATTAGACTGGCTAGGATCAGAAAATCAAATGATACCAAGTGCTGAGAGGTTGTGGGGCAAGAGGCACACTAATCCACTGTTGTTGGGAATGTAAACTCATCTAGCCACTATGGAAAAGCAGTGTGAAAAATAACTTTGGAAAGACTTTGGACTATGAACTTGCACCTGACCCCCAGACATACCTCTCCTGGGCATATAACCAAAAGACTCATTCTTACCACAGAGAGATACACGCACACACCCCCCACCTCCCAAGCATCATATGTATTGCAAGTATATCTTCACAATAAGATATAGGAAGCTTGGAAACGCGGGCGTGGGGAAACCAACCAAAGTGCACCTAACCTCATAATGGCAGATGAAAGAAAAGGTGGCGGTTGGGGACCTCTACCCAAGGGAGAGCTCTATGCAGGTACGAAAGGAGATACGATAGTTGTAAAGAAAAAAAGAAAGATGGACATGCAGGAGGTTCGCAGTTGTTAAGGATTAGTAGTAGAAGATCTTAGACGATAGGACTGTTAAGTGACAGGAAAACGGCACACGGAAAAGAAAAAAACAATGAGGATNCGTTATTGTGAAGAGAGCTACAATAAATGTGGCTGTGCATGTATCTCTGCGGTAAGAAGAGTTCTTGTGGGTATATACCCAGGAGTGATATGACTGGGTCAGGTGGCAAGCTCATTTTGAGTCTTCCAAGGGTTCTCCACACTGCTTTCCATAGTGGCTGTACGAGTTTACATTCCCACCAGCAGTGGATGAGTGTTCCCCTTTCCCTACAACCTCTCTAGCACTTGGAATCATTTGTTTTCTTGATCCTAGCCACTCTTATCAGAGTGAGATGGTATCTTACAGTGGTTTTAATTTGCATTTCCTAAATTATTGGCAAATGTTGAACACTTTTTAAGATGTTTCTCAGCCATCTCTATTTCCTCACTTGTGAAGTTTCTGTTCAGCTCTTTGCTCCATCTTTTGAGTGAGTCATTTGTTTTCTTTCTTCTTTGTTTTTTGAGTAGTTTATATATTCTGGAAATCAATGCTTTGTCAGATGCATCACTGGAGAAGGCTTCCTCCCACACTGTGGTTTTCTTTTCACTTCCTTGATTGTTTCTTTTGATGTACAGAAGGTTTAGAGTTTAATGATGTCCCACTTATCAATTGTCGACCTTATTTCCTGTGCAGCTGCTGTCTGATTTAGAAAACCTTTTCCTACACCTATGTCTTGTAGGCTGCTGCCAACTTTTTCTTCTGTCACCTTCAGAGTTTTGAGTTTCATGTTGAGGTCTTTGATCCATTCAGAGTTGACTTTTGTACAGGGCAAGCAGTAGGGGTTTAATTTTATTCTTCTACAAGTGGTGATCCAGTTTTGCCAATACCATTTGCTGAAGATGCTGTCTTTCTTCCATTGTGTCTTCTTTGCCCCCTTTCAAATATAAGGTGGCTGAAATTGTTTGTGCTCAAGTTTGGATCTTCAGTTTTGTTCTATTTGTCTACATGTCTGTTTTTGTGCCAGTACCAAACTTTTTATGACTGTAGCCCTATAGTATTGTTCGAAGTCTGGTATAGAAATCCCCCCTTTATTGCTCTTTTTGCTCAGGGTTGCATTGGCTATTCGGGGTCTTTTGTTTTTCCATATGAAATGAAGGATATTTTTCCAAGCCTGTGAAGAAACTCTTGGGGATTTTAATTGGGATTGCATTAAATATGTATATTATTTTGGGTATAATGGACATTTTTACTATATTAATTTTTCTGATCCATGAACATGGGAGGCTTTCTGTTTTCATGTTTACCAAAGTACAGTGTTTGTTCTGGGCTTCTTTATATAGAGTGTACTCTATTTATTAAGATAGATTCCATCTATATGTAATATAGTCTATATTATCATTAAGAAAAATAAATATCTCAATCTAAATTTACATTTAAAATAAATAAAAATGTTCATCATGGGCAAGGAGAAGGATAAAATAAGGAGTAAAGTGCAAATAAAAGAGAAATGACAAAAACAAAATTTGGAAAGGTCAGTTAAAATTTTGTTATTTTACTTTTTTTAAATGAACACAATTGACAAAACCTTTGATAGAGTGACTACTATGTTCTGGGTCTGACCTCTTCCCCAAAGGTGTTGACGTTACAGGCTTGATCCCCAGATTAAGGGAGTCATTAAAATATCCAAGAGTTGGGGTCTGGGGAATGTCTTTTGACATATGAGATGTCTTTTCAAAGGATATTTGGGAACTTTGAAGCTTAATCTTAGCTAGGTCTGGAATGGACTAAGAGAACCTTTACTGGGTGGGTTTGTGAGGATGTTTCCTAGAATAACTGAGTGGCTAAGACTCTCTTTGAGTGACTAGACCGTTCCTGAGCAGCCAGATGCAATGAGGTGAAGGGAAAAGCTATTGCCTTTCCATGTCTTCCTTCCCTCCTTACTGGGGTGGGAGTGTCTACACTCTTATTGCCACCTCTGTGGCCATCCTTCCCTTATATCTGGGCTCAACATCTTCAGCCTTCCAACATAGTTTGGAGATTTCCTTCTGTCTAGGAATCCTCCAGGTCTATATTGCCAGATCCAATCTCATGACCTGAGCAGTGGGCAAGTTCTCAGCTCTCCAGTGAGAAAATGGCATTGTTGGGATGCCCCAGCACAGTTGTAGAAGCCAATCTAATAATCCCCCTATAACAGATATACATAGATACTCTAGATGCTGTGAAACTCTACAGCAAATCAACTAATGCAGAACCTCTCTTTTCACAAAGCTTCCCCCCAACACCAGGAGTTTAATATCTCTGTACAGTCAACATCTCTTGCAATGATCTGCTGACTGACCAGAGGCCCAGAAGTATGACATCACCTAGTCATAAGCTGGACTCCCCAAAACTTATAAACAGCACAGATTTGTCCTCATAAATTTATTGTCTCAAACATGCATGATAACAGTGTAAGCCTTGCTAATGCATTAACCAACATATAAATGAGTAAGGACCCAAAAACTTAAAAATAATAAGGAGATACTATGATCAAGGGCAAAGTAAACAAAAGCTAACAAAACATGAAAAGCAGTGGGAAACTTACAGATGAAGAACTCTTGAAACTCTTCAGGAACCAAATTTAATTCATGAAGGAGAATATTATGAATAAGAATAAATCATTGCAAGAAACATTTTACAACTTCTTTGAAAGTGTAGAATTTTGCAGGAAAGACCTAATTGTACAATTATCTTCCAGACTCATTGTTCAAGTTTAAGTTGATCAAAAGTAGTCAGTCTATGACATAGTAAACTTCTGCCCAAAACAGTAAATTTCTGCATCAAAAAATTTTAAAAAGACTGAGAAAAAGGTTCAAAATATGTATGGCAGATGCATGGGCTCTGGAGGGGTGGGGGGCATGGAAGGGGAAATGGGTCTAAATTTGATTAAGAAATGTATGAAATGGCAAAATTTCAATAAAGTATTAAGAAAATAAAATGTAGTCTAAAGCAAAAAATAATGTTCCCTTTTATAATTTTTTATTTATTTTTTCTATGTGTATGAATGTACTGTCTGCATGTAGATTTGTGCACTCGTGTCATGCAATGCTGTGGAGGTCAGAAGAGGACATTGGATTCCCCTGGAACTGGAGCTAAAGACGGTTCTCAGCCACCATGTGGGTGCTGGGGACCGAACCTGGATCCTCTGCAGGAGCAGTCTTAACTGCTTAACTGCTTAACAGTCTTAACTCTTAACAGTCTTAACTCTTAACAGTCTTAACTGCTTAACAGTCTTAACTCTTAACTGCTACGCCATCTCTCCAGCCCCAATGTTTCCTCCTTATTACCTTAAAAAGTTAGTTTGTTAGCCTGGATTAATCAGTAGGGGAAAATGAGGAAATCTAGAAAGAATCTAAAGTGTCTCCCTTGGAAAGCCATTTTACACTGCTGTTAGTTGAGATAGAAAATATACACCCAATACAGCGGTAGTGTGGACAGACAAAGCATATTTTCTCACTTTTATCATGACATATAGGCCCTATATTTAAAGCACCAATCTTTGCATATGAAATATCCTCAAGATGCCTGTTCAATGATGCAACTTAGTATCAAAACATGATAAAATATATATTTTAAACTATGGGGCTGGAAATGTCGCTTGGCTTGGTGCTACAGTGGTTGACGAGAGGCCATACAATCTCAGAGTGAGATTTCTAGCAACACACACACACACACACACACACAATACACAATACAAAGCACTTGAGTGGGGAGGTTGGTAGTAATATTCCAAAATGACTATGATAATGAGGGGGAAAATATTCCATAACAAATGATACCTTTCCAATAGTAGAACAAGATTAATTCAGTAGTGCATATGTAATTTCAAGGGAGGTTTCTTCAAGCAGGGAAGTTCATACACAGAGCTAATTGCAGAGCCGGGAACAGTACCCTCATATCTAGATATTTAGTGAACCTTATTTTCTTTCACAACAGGGAATAGTTTGGCCAGTATTTTGACATGTTTTGTAGAAATATAATTTATTCATTTTTGTTTGTTCAGTGGTCTTTGATCCTAGGTATTTGATACTTTCTGCATTTCTTGCATTATAAGAATGATAAAAATCCAGGGTGATTTATAAGCAAATGCTCCTTGACAAATCACTGGATTTGATGAAAGACATATAATGCACATACAGTTGAAAGTCTTTCGGATATTCATACTCTTTGCATTAAGTAGTTAGTGCAGAAACCTGCAGTCAGACTCTTCTGGATTCCCATGGCCCTGATGGTCTTCTTAGGTTAAAAATAAATGTATGCCTCTCTGGGCACTGACAGTCCCCATCCTTCCCTCTGTTCTATACAGAGGCTAAAGGAAAGCAATCTCAGGATTTCTTCCACAGCCAGATGTGCCTCCTGTTGCGTTATTAGCAGTACAGACATTGCTTTCTTTCTTTCTTTGTAATTTTTTGGCTCATCACTGTTTTTTTTCCAAATTTCCCATACATAGACTGATTTTATTTTGTAAATTATCTGCTATGCCAGGAACTAGGAAGGATAGAAAAGAAAGTGATCCTTCATGACTGTCTTTTCTTAGGAGGAAGAATTCACAGAATGGAACCTCCATATCTGGCAAAAATATCATGCAAAAGAAGCATATGTTTTACAGACGGGGTAAAGATTTATTAATTTTCTTTTTTTTAATTTTATTTATTTATTTATTTATTTATTTTGTATGTGTATGAATGTACTGTCTGCATGCAGGCTTGTGCACCCGTGTCGTGCAATGCCGCGGAGGTCAGAAGAGGGTCTCGGATTCCCCTGGAACTGGAGCTCTCCTGGAATTGGAGTCTCAGACGGTTCTCGGCCGCCATGTGGGTGCTGGGGATCGAACCCGGTCCTCTGCAAGAGCGGTCGGCGCTCTTAACCGCTAGGCCATCTCTCCAGCCCCTAATTTTCTTTTTTTAAAGGAACAAACTTAATGATTTTTCTTATTTCTCCTTTCATTTCATTTTATTACTAATTTATCATTTCTCTTGTCCTGCTGCTATGGGGGTATATTTCCATTTTGTATGTTCTGCAGGTATAAAATTTGTGGGATTTTTAAAGTTTATTTTTGTTTTATGTGTATGAGTGTATTTCCTGTGTGAATTTAAGTGTACCACACGCATGTAATGCCCAGAGAGGCCAGAAGAGGGAGTAGAATCCCCTGGAATCAGAGTTACAATGGTTGTCAGCCACCATGTGGGTGCTGAGAACTAAATCCCAGTCTTCTGCAAGAACAACCAGTGCTCTTAACTGCTGAGCCACCTCTCCAGTCTCCAGCCATAGTTTTTTTTTTGTTTTGTTTTGTTTTTCCAATTTAGGTGTTACTTTTTCTGTTTTTTTTCTTTATTCCTAGTTTTTTTCTTTGAAAATTCCACACATTTGTATTATATTGTGATATGCACTGTAGCTTGATCATGTCCACCCTGTACTGCCTTCAGTACTGTCTTTATTTTCAAGAATTTTGATAACTACCAGGCATCTATTTCACTCTTTCCAAGACCCAGGAATCATCCCAGAAAGTAGGGTGCAAAGATTGTAAAAGCTGATGGAAGGGAAGGGATCATTTGAATTGTCTTCTGAATGTGGCCTGGCCTATGTAATTGTGAACACATAGCAGAGATGACCACCTGCACAAGACTGCACCAACAAAGAAGCCATGAAAGGAGGAAGCAAAGTGCAGAGTGAAGAAGGTCTGTAGCAGTGGGAGGGTAGAGAGGGTCAGTAACAGGGAGCTGAGAGTGTGCACAATAGACACATAAACATGCATAAAGTTGTCACAGTTAATTATAAAAACAGGGAGAACTAGCGCAAAGTACAAATCCCCTAGAACTAGGGCAAAGGTAGCTAAGTGCAATAAGGCATTATAAAATCCGGGGGTCCTTGAAGGGAGTTTAAACCTGGATAGATACTTAATACTGCTCTCTAACCCTGGGAGTGGGGGTGCACATCCATACATGGCACAGATCCTACCTAGGTGAATGCCAAGTGACCTTGTCACTTTTCCTGAGGTACAAGTTTATTTGAGTCATTATCATGAGCTTCATTGTGAAATTGACAATGGCATTGCAATCGATTTCAATTAATGAGATAGCTTTTATTCTGAGTTCCTGGAATGCTCTCTTCATAGTTCAATTTTGAATCTTATATTTGTTTCCAAGTGATGAGTTTTACCTTAGTTAGAAAATAATCAAATCAGCAGTTCCAGTTTTCCTTTGGCAGACAATAAGACACACAGTAATAATAAAACAAAGAAAAAGAAATATATCTCCAGGAACAGAGTACCTAGCACTATGGAAATATCTTTGTACATGTATTTTCTTTTTTTCCTTCTTTGTTTCTAAGTAGTTATTTTGCTTATCATACAAATGGCTTACAGGAAGACACTTTCATGCCTGTACATCATTGTATGTTATTTGTTCCCTCCACATCAGTATATTTTATAGAAAGTTTCATAATGTGTTCATTATGATGATCATGACAATAGCAAAGTTAATTAGTCCTCTTTCTATTCTAAAGAAAAACAAACAGCTATTGAGTGGAGCCCTTTGCAGTGACTCTGCCTGGCCGTTCCCCTTACAGGAAGTTTAACTGACAACCGACTTGTGTTTTACTCCTGCCCGTGGGATCCCTCAGGCATGATTCACAGTTTTCCACTTGTCATTCCCAGTTAATTCTTAGTTGGTAAGTC
Organism: Rhizomys pruinosus; assembly: GCA_009823505.1. NCBI lineage: Eukaryota > Metazoa > Chordata > Mammalia > Rodentia > Spalacidae > Rhizomys > Rhizomys pruinosus. Next base: position 7,231,643 of record VZQC01006589.1, read on the forward strand.
ACTGAGGTGTTAAACACAACGTGGATACTGCTTTGTTACACACAGCCAATGACACTCATGTTTACTTCCTGAGAACAGCCTTTTCCTGGACTTTTGAACAAGATTAACTCTATGTTCTCAATTTCTTACATTTTTTATTCTATGTCATTAGGTTTCTTATGTTCTAAATAATTTTTTTAATTAACATGCACGGTATAGGGTTCAATGGTGGCTTTTTTCCAGTGAAATGTGTTTGGTTTTCTCCTCTATTATCATCTCCCTGGCTGCTCCCCCAAATGCCGTTGTGCCCTCCCACCTTTCATTACTCCCTTTCTGATCTATCTCACTTGTGTCCTAACATGTGACCCCACCTCCTTTTACCTGTCCTGGTGTGGATTCCTTTCTACTTTAATAGTCTATATCCACATTGCTTATATAAATCCATACAAACTGGGAGCTCCAATCTGCATAAAGGAGAACAGGTAATTCTGTGCTTCTGAGTCTCCATTCCTTCATTTAATATAATAGTCTCCAGCTCTATCCATTTTTCTACAAAAGGATTTAATACATACACCACAATCTCATTATCCATTCTCCTGTTGATGTACACCTTCTATCATGGATAAAGGGATGAGTGTGTATCTCCTCTTAAAGTCCATTGCCTTCTCTTGGGTTTCCCCTGTTGTCCTCTTCACAGACAGGCATTGGTTCTCAAAGTGAAGCTAATTCATGAGTCCTTTACAACTACTGTGCTTTATATCAAACGAGTAATGATCAGCTAACTACACTTTTAATTAAATTCTTGGATTAATTACGTTCACATCACTCTAACCAATTTGCCCATAGAAGCAGCTAGAAGGGGAAAAAAAAAGATTTATCTGGACTCATGATTAATGGTATCTGGCCACCATAGTAGAAGGGGGCGGCAGTTCTATTTTGGATGTAGGTTGTATTTATGTTTGCACACATTCCTTACTGCATATGTTGATAAATAGAATCTTTCTCTATTAGATTATTAATATTTCTAACTTGAATTGATTTCAAACCTTTTCCTCATTTGTTTAAAATAATGTGATATTATTCTTCATTCAGTTAGCATGCTAAATAATTAATAAAATCTCAAATGAGTCTCTTGGTCCTGAAATAAACCTAATTAATCAAAATCAATTAATATTTTAATATATTATGTATAACTATGGCTACTGCTTTAGCAAGGGATTTTATTCTAATGTCTATAGTAAACAACACTGCTAATTTATTTTTGTACCTTATAATGGTTTTGCTTGATTTGGGAACCAAATTCTGCTGATGAATAATGTAAATTTTAAAATTTTCTATTCTGGAAGTCTTTTAAGATTCTTTGCTATAGTAGAACTTTTCTGTTGAGTATTACATTTTACTGTAAAAATCATTATTATGTTAGTTTTGATAAAATGCATTATTATAGAATTAATGTATTTCCTAAATTCTCAATACATGTTTTCACACAGTAATTCATAATGCTATTGGTTAGTCTTTAAATTTGTGCAGATTTGATAATGAAGCCTCCTGCATATCTGAATGATCTAATAATCTGTCCACTTTGGGGCAGGAAATGGGGGTTTGTTTTATTTAGCAGAGAGGTTCACTCTTTTGGGGTTTTATGCTAGAAAGTGTTTGGCTTCTTAGCACCTGGTTAGGGTTTGTTCTGCTTTCTTTTCTGCCCTCTGTTCTGGTGTCTCATCATCTTCCTCCGTGCTGTAATCATCATTACTTCCATTCCCCTCTTAATGTTGATTTTAAGGGCCCTTTTTTCTAATTTCTGAATTAGAATCTTAAACTCTCAGTATTTAGCTTTGTATCTATTACATTTGCCTTTAAAGCATGACTGCAGTTTTAACTTTGATTTGTTTATTTGTTGGCTTCAAACTTGCAACTCCTGTTTCTACCTCCTATTCCTGACATTGGAGGCACACACTACGTATTAGCTTCATTTAACATAATAGCATATATAAGAGATATATATATATGATATATATATATATATATTCAAATGTAGCAAGAAATAAGAAGACCAAGAGCAGAAGTGAGGGTCAATTTCATTCTGTTTTACGTGAACCAACAGCTTCTTAAATTTGCATTTTAGCTTGCAATCTTTGCTTTACACTTTCAATCTTTGCTCCTTATTAATTTAATTATAATGTAGAGAAAATATAATCTGTGTTTCAATACTGTGTTGTAAACATAAATGATAGATGAAGCATTCATTAAGGGTCCTTTATTAATGCTAATTTTGAGTAGGTGTGCTTTAGTTATCAACTGGACACACACTGGAAGAGGGAACATCAACTGAGTGCTAACAGATTTGCCTGTGGCCCTGTATGTGAAATATTAATTGCTGGTTGATCTGAGAGGGCCAAACCCACTGTAGGCAGGGCGACCCCTCAGCAAATGATCCTAAGGTGTATAGGAAAGCAGGCTGAATTTTATCAAGGTCTTCAAATAATTGTCTATTATGCTACTGAGGATGTAGATGGTCTTACTGGAACAGGGAATGGAGTGTTTATTATTCTTTTATAAAAAAAATTAAAGGCCAGTTAAATGGCTCGACAGGTAAAGGCACTTGACTCCAGTCCCAAAGCCCCGAGTTCAAGCTCCTGGAGCCAAATGATGGAAGAAGAGAACTGATTCTTGCAAAATATCCTTTGACCTCCACATGCATGCCAAAGTAGGACATCAGGTGGTAACAGAGAATGTGCCATTGCTATGAATAATATGACTTAGTTATTTATTTATGTTTGAGAAATGTGTGAGATTTGGGGAGTTTGAACTAGTGAAGCAATTGAATGCAATAAGCGGAGCTTAATATGTCGTCCTAGTAAAGGTTCAGCTCAAGATATTCAGGAGGAAATGGAAATAAAAACTTAAACGGTAGTTGGTTTTATTGTCAGAGTGTCTGGCTACTGTCTCCTTAAGAATTTACCTGAGCCCTGAGTTGAAAAGTAATGGCCTTAATTATGTGAAAGAGGAAATTTTAATATAACCTGAAGTAGACTAGGCACTGTGGTATTAATAGTGAATAGTGAGCAGATCTACAGTGGGAACGATCAAGTGCAGAAGAAACACAAAATATACAGTTCAGAGTAAAAAATGAGTACTATGGAACCTAATAATGTTGGGACAGCGACCATGCAGAAGGAGAGGATTTCTTTGAAATATTAGAGCCATTAAAGAGAGATGTCCAGATTTGTACTTGAACAGTGGAAATCATGCCCTCAGGGCAAGAACACAGCCAGTTGTTTCCTCGTGAAAGAAAAAGGCCTAGGGAGTTTCATCTCATAGAAAACTGCAACAGTCAAATGCTGTGCAAAGGAAAAGATACAACAAAGAAAGAAAACTATGGGCTCATATCCTTAAGGAACATATATGCAAAGATACTCAACAAAATAACAAAATACTCACAAACTACATACAGATACACAACAAAAAGATCATTCACTACAATCAGGTAAACTTTATTCCAGAGATGCAAGAATGGTTCGATATATGTAAGTCAATAAATGACATAAAACATACAAATGGACTTAATTACAAAAATTACATGGTCATATCAATAGATGTAGAAAGAGCTTTGACAAAATCTAATATGTATTCATGTTAAAAGTTGTAGAAAGAATTGGTCTAGAAGGAACATACTTCAACAGCATTAAAGCTATATACAACAAACCCAGAGCCAACATCATGCTAAATGGAGAAAAACTGGAAGCATTCCCATTAAAATCAGGAATCAGACAGAGTTCCCCTCTATCTCCACTCCTTTTCAATATAGTGCTTGCAACCTTTGCAAGAGCAATAAGACAAGAGAAGGAAAATAAAGGAGTACTAATTGGAAAAGAAGAGGTCATTATTTTTTTCTATTTGCAAGTGATATGGTATTATCCATAAGAGATCTGAATAATTCCAGCCAAAAACTTCTAGAAATGATTAACACTTTCAGTAGAGTGGCAGGTTACAAAATCCACTTACAAAAATCAGTAGCATTTCTATATACCATCAACAAGCTGTCAGAAAAAGCATACAAGGAAACCCTGTCATTCACAGTAACCTCAAAAATTGAAATATTTAAAAATAAGCCTGTACAAAAATATTAAAGATCTATAAAGTGAAAATTTCAACTCCTTAAATAACAAGAAGACAATGGGAGATGGAAAAATCTGCCATGCCATGGATTGCTAGAATCGATATTGTGAAATGAAGATCCTACCAAAAACAAGCTATAGATTCAATGCAATGCCAATCAGAATGCCCACAACATTCTGCACAGACCAAAATGGAAACATCCAAAAATTCATATGGATTCACAAAAGACCCTAGAGAGCCAAAACAATCTTGGACAAAAAGGAGAATGCAGGGGCATCACCATCCCAGATCTCAGATTACATTACAGAGCTATACTTATAAAAATACCATAATTGCACAAAAATAGACAAATGGAACACAATAGAAGGCCCAAACATGAATACATGCAATTTCAGCCACCTGATATTTGCCAAAGATGCCAAGAGCACAGTGGAGAAAAGAGCATCTTCAACAAATAGTCCTGGAAGATTTGGATCTCCACTTGTAGAAGAATGAAATTGGACTCTTACCTTTCATTCTATACAAAACTCAACTCCACATGGACCAAAGACCTCAATATAAAACCTGAAACTCTGAAACTCCTACAAGAAGACATGAGCAGTGCCCTCCAAGATGTAGGCATAGGAAATTGGACATCAGCTGCTCAGGCATTAAGGTCAACCATCAGTAAGTGGGATATCATTAAGCTACAAAGCTTCTGTACAGTAAAAGACAAAACCAAGGAAGTTAAGAGGAAACCCACTGAGTGGGAGAAAATCTTTACCAACTACACATCCAACAGAGGATTAATACCCAGAATATACAAAGAACTCATAAACGAGATAGCAAGAATCAAACAACTCAATAAAAAGATGGGGTATAGACCTGAACAGAATTCTCAAAGAAATAAAAGTGGCTATTCTACCCAAACTCTTGTATAGATTTAATGCTATCACAATTAAAATCCCCAAGAGTTTCTTCATAGGCTTGGAAAAAAAAAGTCCTTAACTTCATTTAGAAAAACAAAAGACCCCGAAAAGCCAAAGCAACCCTGAGGGAAAAGAGCAATACAGGGGGATCTCTGCAGCAGACTTCAAACAGAGGCATAGTCATAAAAACAACCTGGTACTGGCACAAAAACAGACCTGTTGACCAATGGAGCAAAAGTGAAGATCCAAGCTTGAGCACATGCAATTTCAGCCATCTCATATTTGACAAGGGGGCCAAGAAGACACAATGAGGAAAGACAGCATCTTCAGCAAGTGGTGTTGGCAAAACTGGATCACCACTTGTAGAAGAATAAAATTAAATCCCTACCTCTCGCCCTGTACAAAAGTCAACTCCAGATGGATTAAAGACCTAAACGTGAAACCCCAAACTCTGAAGGCGATAGAAGAAAAAGTTGGCAGCAGACTACAAGACATAGGCGTAGGAAAAGACTTCCTAAATCAGACAGCAGCTGCACAAGAATTAAGGTCGACAATTGACAAATGGGACCTCATTAAACTCAAAAGCTTCTGTACATCAAAAGAAACAATCAAGGAAGTGAAGAGAAATCCCACAGAGTGGGAGGAAACCTTCACTGCAGAAACATCTGACAAAGCATTGATTTCCAGAATATATAAACTACTCAAAAAACAAAGAAGAAAGAAAACAAATGACCCACTCAATAGATGGAGCAAAGAGCTGAACAGAGACTTCACAAGTGAGGAATTAGAGATGGCTGAGAAACACCTTAAGAAGTGTTCAACATCATTAATCATTAAGGAAATGCAAATCAAAACCACTTTAAGATATCATCTTACTCCAATAAGACTGTCTAGGATCAAGAAAACAAATGATACCAAGTGCTGGAGAGGTTGTGGGGAAAGAGGAACACTCATCCACTGTTGGTGGGAATGTAAACTCATATAGCCACTATGGAAAGCAGTGTGAAAAACCCTTGGAAGACTTGGAATGAACTTGCCACCTGACCCAGCCATACCTCTCCTGGGCATGTACCCACAAGACTCATCTTACCACAGAGATACACGCACAGCCATATTTATTGCAGCTCTCTTCACAATAGCAAGGAGCTGGAACCAACCCAAGTGCCCCTCAACTGGCTAGAGAAAATGTGGTACATCTACACAATGGAGTTCTATGCAGTGGTAAAGAAAGATGACATCATGAGTTTCGCAGGTAAATGGATAGAACTAGAAGATATTATGTTAAGTGAAGTAACACAGTCCCAGAAAAACAAATGAGGAATGCTATCCCTCATCTGTGGATGCTAGTGCCAATTACCTAGTTGTAAGTATTTCTTGTGCATGGCCCCTTGAGCATTTGTCCAAGTAGTTGGGAGTGATGCATATTGGAAACAGCAACAACAACAATGTCCTAGTTTGTCTTCCATTTCTGTGACAAAACACTCTGACCGACACCAACTTGGGGAGGAAAGGGTTTATTCAGCTTACATCTCCTGGGTCACAGTTCATCACTTAGGGAGCCCAAAGCAGGAACTCAGGGCAGGAACCTGGAGGCAGGAGCTGAAGCACAGGCCATGGAGGAATGCTGTTCACTGGCTTGCTCCCCAGCTCATGCCCAGCCTGCCTTCGTATACTGTCACTGCTCGACAAAAAGACAATACTCCACAGATGTGGCCACAGGCCAATTCAATGGAGCCAATTCCCCAATTGAGGCTCCCTCAACCCAGGTGTGTCAAGTTGACACTAAAGCTATCGAGCACAAACAACAACAACAACGACAACAACAACAACAACTACAGAAAGGACTGCATCAAAGAACTGACTGAAATGGTGAACTTCTGCTCAAAACAGTCAACTTCCACATGGAGAATTTTGAGAAAGATTGAGAAAGAGATGAAAAGCATGTTTGGCAGAATGCATGAGCTCTGGTGGGGTCGCGGGGGTAGGGTGGGGGACACAGGTCTAGATTTGATTAGTAACATAATCTTGTACAAAAAATACATATAATAAAAAAATTTTAAAAAAAGAAATAAAAGTGGCTAAGTGTTCAATATCCTTCTTAATTAGAGAAATGCAGATAAAAGCTACATTAAGATTCCATCTTACCCTGGTCAGACTGGCTAAGATCAAGAAAAAAAAAAAATAACTTCAAATGCTGGCAAGGATGTGAAGAAAGGGGAACAAGTATTCACTACTGGCAGGAGCGCAAACTACTGAGGCCACTGCCAAAGGAAATGTGGGGATACATGTGTCACGTCTTCATTGCACATTCATCAGTTGAGGGAGATTTAGATTGTTTCCATTTCTTCGCTATTGTGAAGGAGCAAACATGGCTATACAGGTGTATTAATAGTATGATGAGTCCCTTGGGCTATTTTCCAAAGAGTGGGATAACTAGGTCATACTAATGAACAAAAAGGCAGAATACCAAGTGACATATGTTCTCCCTCATTTGAGGATTGTAGCACCAATCCCTTATATGGGAGCATATATCCTGAGGTAACACAAGGAGCCAAGAAAATGGAGTGGATAATGGAGGTAAAGGAAAAGAAAGAACAGATTATACTAGGTTAGGACTTAACATTGGTGGTGTAGTGCATGAGTTCTGATGGACAGTTGGGGGCATGGATTAGGGGTGCGCCATAATTTTGAAGAGGAGCCATTGTATGAAATGTACAAATGAACAATAAAATTTCTTAAAAAAAAAGAGAAACACTGAGAGAAGGATGCAAGACATGTATGGCAGAATGCATAAACTGGGTGGGGGGGAGGGGCAGGGAGAGGGGAATGTATCCAAATTGGACTGAAAAATGATGTATGAAATATACAAAATGCCAATAAAAAAGAACATAATTTAAAAATAAAGATGTTCCCTCTGTAGGTGAAACAAACCAAGGTCCAAACCACAATTCCAGCCTAACTTGACAGCATCATTCATGTGATGCAGGCCTTAGATGCACAAAGAAACATGAGGGTCCTTCCTCTATGGTTTCAGAGATTTGCCAAGGCCTGGCAGCATGTAACAGGGCCCTCCTACATAAGCAGGCCCAGAGGCCCAGAAGTCATGATGCAATGCTCTGAAGGTAAAATCTGGTTGGCAATGGAGACCCCAAGATGTTAGAGATACTAGAGCTATGAGACACATCCCCAAACTAGAGAACTAGAGAGCCTGAGGCATCCAAGCTCTTTGATAGGTTAACTTGACCTTACTTCTCAGTCACATACACACACACACACACACACACACACACACACTCACACACAAACATTATAATATATGAATATTTATGTTTTAGATTTTTATTTTATAGACTACAAATTTGGGGTTTTATTCACATATCTGACAGTTTGTTTCTCATAGCATTCATTTCTGTCCTTCCTTAAAAGTGTCTATTGTGTAATTTACAGTGACTGTTAATCATAATGCCATAGATTTATTTCTATGAAACTGTTTCTATTCATCTTTGTTCATGGACTGTATCATCAATGTGAATGTGTACAGAATTCTAAATTGGCATGCTTTTCTATCTTACCTCATGTTGTCTTCTGATGTTCATTGCATCTTGAAAAGTTAAGTCAGTCTAAGTGGATTTCATTTATTTGTCTCTAAATTTTCAGTTACTTACATTCACTATTTTATGATTATTATTATCCACTCCCTACCATAGGCTCCCCAAATACCATCTTCCATTTAGATTTGCTCTTTAGCTTTCAGAAAGAACATTCAGTAATTGTGTTTCTGTGCCTTGATCACTTGACTTAATAGTCTGTACTCTAGGGACATCTATTTTGCTTCAAATCACAGGATATCAATCTTCTTTACACCTTAGTCATATATTCTTTTATGTATCCAAATCACGTTCTCCTTACATATCCACCCAACATCAGGCACAGAGGCTGACGCTGTATCTTAGCCATTTTGACGTTCTCCACCATTAATCATGGGAGCCCAGCTATCTGTTATGGGACTTCTTTTGTTCCATGCAGGTAGGCAAAAGTGGAATCGCTGTATCAACTTTCAGATATTAGGTCTGTTCTTGAGTCAAGGTGTAGAGCAAGCCATTTCTCTCCATTTCAGTCAGGGCCTGGAGGACTTCTCATTTCCACACTTTATCTCTGCATTTGTAATCCCCCTTTTTGGATAAGGCCACTGTAGACAGAGAGAGAATCTAATTGAAGTTTTAATTGACATTTACCTGATATTGATAGTGGGAATTATTTTCAAGTTTGTTCTATATTCATGACTCTTCTGAGAAATGACTGTTTGAAGTTGCATTCATTTTCTTTGGACTGAATTAGATGACTTGTTTTTATTGACGTTAAATTTTTTAATCCTCGTCAGATGAATGATGTGCAGACGTTTGTTTTTCTCTGATTCTCTTATGTTGCCTCTTTACACTGGTATTTGTTTTACAGTTCATAAGCTTCTTTGGCTTGATGTAATCCTGTCAGTTTAATTTTTGTGGCCTGAATGTCAGGGTCCACCCAAAGCTTTCTACTTGTATGATGAGAACCTAACTCCAGCCCTCTGAAATAACAGTACTTTCCTGTAGCCATGAGCTTCCCTCTAGGCCCGTAACTACAGTTTCTAAATAGTAATGCCCCCTGTACTTCAAACTGTATCTGATGAATGCATACTCGAGGCTTTGAAGCTAACCACTTATATCCACTTAATACATTAGTAACAAAGCCAACTCTATTACCTTTACTGCAGACATACCTGTGTGTATGTTTGTCTGTGTGTATGCGTGCATATGTGCGTGGTATGTGTTACATGGATGTGGAAGCCAAAGGTTGACATGTCACATGTCTTCTTCAATTGCTTTCCACATTACTTTTTTATTTCAATTTATTTTATTTTTCTCAATGTATACTTTTATTTGAGTTCTTGTGCATTTCATATAATACATCCTAATCATATTTAGACCCCCCCTCTTTTATCTGCACCCTCCTATACCCTCCCGACTGAATTTCATGCGTTTCGTCGTATATGTTAAGGCCTACTGAGTCACGTTTGTGTACCCACAGGTCCTTCAGTGCAAGTTAATCCACTAGAGTCTAGTCAGCCTATCTGCCATCTCTCCCTTAAAGAAGATCAGTTCTTCCCCATCTAGCAGTGATCAGCTGCCAATAGTTCCTCAGCTGTTTGAGACAGTGTATCTCACTGTGCCTGTGGGTCTAAGAGATTTTTCTTTCACTCCCAAGTGCAGGAATTACGGATTGGCCCCACCATACCAGACCTTTAATTTAATGATGGGGTTTCAGACTCAGGCCTACGCTTATGCAGTAAGCTCATTACCATAGCCACTGCCAGTGCTGCTGTTTTCCTTGTGAAAATCCTGTTGCAATGATTTTGTATTCTAAGGATTTATCAATTTAGTGCTGATGTGATTGTTTTTTTTTTTTTATTTTTTTTTTGTCTTTTTGAGACAGGGTCTCCCTGAGGCTCCAGCTATCCTGGAACTCACTACATAGACCAGGCTGGCCTTGAACTCACAAAGATCTACCTGCCTCTCCCTCCAGAGTGCTGGGATTAAAGGCATGTGCCACCATGCCCAGCTGAAGTGAATATTTTTATGCTGAAAAGTTTATAAAATAAGAAAGATATCTGGGACTGGAGAGATGTCTCTGTGGTTAAGAGAGAACCTGCTTTCTATTCCCAGCACCCACATGGCAGCTAAAAGTCACCCATAACTCCAGTACCAGGAGATCTTACAGCCTCTTCTGACCTCTGTGGGCATTGCACAACAAGAGTGCACTTACATACATGTAGGCAATGCAACTGTGCCTATAAAATAAAAATAATAAGAAGAGAAAGATATATCTATTGAATGGCTGGAAAAATTAACTAAGTAAGGGAAATACAATGTTCTGAATTGTAAGATGTGTAAAATATGCATTCCATTGCTTTGCATTTTAACAATGAACATACCTACTACTGAACATGATAGAGTTGAATATACTTAATGAAAATAATCCTCTTAATGCAACTCATATCACTGGGTAAGAATTCTTTCTTAATTTGTCAAATGTAAGTCACAATTGGTACCTTACTTATCAATAGTAAAACATGCCTTTTGATTCTGAGCAGGAAAAATGTTTTCATATGTTGAATTGATGCAATGTCAAAGTACTTATATTTGTATCTTATTCTTACTATTTTTGTAAGGTAATAGCCCACCTAAGTCAGGGATTCCAGGAAGCCAGATGAGGCAGAAGTTCTAAAAAATAATTACCCTGCATTGTGTTCCTGCAATTCAAAGAAACTTGCTGCAACATTCTTGCAATCATCACCAGATATCAGTCACAAGCCTCAGTTTATCCTGAGATGTTCCTTCTGATAGCAGCCACAAATCCACCTAGGCCCTATCCCCCATCACCACACCCCCACTTCTTTGTAAACTCACTTCCTTGTGTACTTGGGTATAAAACTGCCACTTTGAGAACATTCTAATGCTGGTCATCCTAATCCTGACACAGGCAGGTCAGCTGCCATGCCTGAAATAAACCTGACTTCTTTTTCTTCAGAGTCCTGAATATTTTTCTTTTCTGTGCACCAGTCTCCCCTTAACATGAACCTAACATTCTTACATTTTCATGATGGACAATTCTAGCAGCTTAGGCTTCCCCATTGGCAGACGTAGGCACCCATATCAATATCATAGTGTGACAGTAGCAAAAAGCCCTTTAAGCGAAAACAGGTCCCAAGAATATTAATCTCTGACCTGGGTAGAGACTTTCCAGCTTTCCAGATCCACAGGGATTTCCCAGGACCACCCCACAGACACTTAGCTTTCCTTGAGGGTGCCCACCTTTTTCCTTTATAGCTCATTTCAGCCTGCTCTCCCTAAAGATCTTGGCTGCCCCAACATTCGAGTTTCTTTATATTTGCTCTAAAGCTCCCTCCCTCTTCCTGTCAAATGTCAAATGTCTGACATCCATGCTGTCTGGAACCAGTGTGGCTTTACAGGCTTTTGTCCTTCTCCTAAACCCTCCATTCTCCCCCTGAGGACACCTGCTGAGATTTACAGTTTGCCTGGCTGGAAGATTTTTCCTTACATTCTAATAAAAGTGCCCTAAAGATTACACTTCAGTCCATTTTATTATTTTATGAATGAGACTTAGAACCTTCAAAGGCTACCCATTTCCTCTCTGTAGCATCCATGTTGCTAGAAACAATTAAAATTAATAATGAACTCCAACTACTTGACTCATATTGTGATACCTCAATAAATGTTAACAATCATCATTTTGAAGGAGTTCCTTTAGAATAATGATTGCCTTCCACCTCCCTGCCCACAAGTAGCTTAGAATCCAGGGGGAGAGCATTTTAGTTAAAAGATTAAGCAGATTTACGTGGATGCACTACATAAGTACTCTGCTGGAAGAAGTTCAATGTTCAAGTGCACTTTAAGCACAACAAGCTGCTCCGCTTCCTTAGTACTCAATTAAATCCACCAGAGTCACATTTGGAACTGTGTTAAGTCTGCTAGAAGCACAGAGTGATTTGTGAAGGGATGGTCTGCTGCAGCAGCAGGAACACATTTGCATGATAAAAGGCCCATTTGATCCTTGCTTAATTTTCAGAGAACCTGCTTTTCATAAGCCTTGTTCCAGGCTTGTTTTCATTTGGGAAGAAGCTTCACATTTTACAGATCCCTGTGATCATATGGCCAGCTAAAAGGAGTGGAAAGATGTATTGGTCTTGAGTTTAATTTTACCCTGGGTGAAAGATAAAGTCTCTGGTAGCATTCACCTATGTGTGTCTGGACCAATGTCTCCGGTAAAAACTTGGTAAAATTTCCACAGCCCAAGTGTATAAAACCAAACTGTGTTTTCAGGCAGAGGGGGCATCTGCTTCATGATCACCTCTGGCTTGCAGTGAAAGGGCAACTGGATAATTCTCACCTAGATGATTTTCCCCCATTCTATTAACCTACCCCAATAATGCCTTTCAATCATGCTGTATAGAATGTGGCTGCTTCATTTGAAATCTAACTTGGTCCCCATTGGCCTCAATATTTTAAGAAAAATACACAAAGTCCTTATTACCTGTCTGCCCGTCTCCTGTTAAACTCACCACCACCACATGTTCATTATTTCCTGGTGTTAGATCTTTTGGAGAGGGAAAAGGAAGTTTAGAGTTGATAAGAGCCAGGGCCAGGCCTTGGAGAGGCTGGCAGAGAGAGGGACAGAGATACAGTCGTTTTGAAAGGAGTATGGACCTCAACACCCTCAAGCCCTTTTCAGTTTACTTTGGGCTAGTTCATATGTATTTGATGCTGAGAGGTATCTTTGCCTAAGTAAAGCTTTTTTTTTAAGATAACTTCCCAGACCCAGCAATCCTTCTTGCAACTGGTTTTAACCTCTGCCTGAGAGTGAGTTGTCTAAGGCTTAGTGAGACAAAATTGTCAGTCCCATACCATTTGGTTGGGAAGGAGGGGGTTTATGACCATAGATGCCTTATTGAAACTTATGGCTCCTCCACTCTTCATGGATCTTATCACCTGGTCCCGTGGAAGCAGTTCTGGCTTCCATGTGACGCTGTGTAACTGCCTCTGCCTGGGTTTCCAGAGTCAGGCCTTGTCTCGCTTTTCCATATTTAGGCCTGTGCAGACTCCAGGTTGTTGCCTTCTCCTAATCTTCACATTGAACTTTCTACAACTGACTTTTCTGAGAATATGCTGTTGTTTCTGTAAGTCTATCTGATGAGTAGTTGGTGTCTGAGGGTCTGGTGAGATCTACGGAGTACCTACTGACAACAAAGGGAAAAATAAAAGACACTTGGACTTCTTCCTCTTTTATCCCCTTGTCTTTTCTTTTGCTATAGCACTTTTTGAACAGGATTGTGAGGAAAACAGACACCTTTGTTGTGGCCCTGATCCTACTGGAAATTCCTTGAATTATTTTTTGAAGTAAGCATTAGGTCCGGGTGTGAGTTATCTGTGCATTGCTGTTATTGTATTGAAATAAGTTCCTTTAATCCCTAGTCTCTCTAGGACTTTTATGATGGAGAGATTCTAGATTTTGTCACATGCCTTTTCTGTGTCTAATTGTTAGAGTTTTAGAGAGGGGAAAAAAAGGAATTTGAAGTTAAGAAAAAGAACCAGAGGCAGACCTGCAGCAGGCAAGGAATGCATACTTCTTTAAGGCCTATAGGGAGAGGATCTAGAAGCTTCTCTTGAAGAGAAGTTCTCTGTACCTTGGTGGGGGTCATGGTACACTTTTATTCCCCTTTTGGGCTCAGCCAAAATGTGTTTGATGTGAGGCCTAGTGTCTTTGAATAATTGAAAAACTTTTGTTAAGATTACTTCCTGGGCACAGCAAGCTGATAGTTCAAAGTCTTCAAGCAGCCAGGCTGGTTCTGCAAACAGTCTGCCTGTGAGTTGATAAGGCTTCAGTGAGGCCAGATAGCCTGTCTGTCTCAAGCCATTTGGTCAGTTCAAGAGGTTTTATGAAACTATGGCTTTCTTAATGAAGCTTGTGGCTCGTCTGCTCTTCAGGGATTCTATTACTGATGATATAATCAAGTGATTACTATCTGTCTGTCTATTCATGTGGCACATTACATCTATGGATTTATATGTACTGAACCATTCCTGCATATCTGGGATAAGGCTAAACCATCATGGTGGATGATCTTTTTGATGTGCTCTTGAAATTGTTTTGCAAATACTTTACTGAGAATTTGTGCACCTATGTTCATCAGGGAGAATGATCTATAATTTTCTATTTTGCTGTACCCTATCTGGTTTAGGCATCAGTATAATACTGGATTTGAACAAAGAATTTGTTCCTTTCCATTTCCTTTTCTATTTAATTGAATAGCAAGAGAAGCATTAGTTTTATTTCTTCAAAGTCTTGTAAAATTATGCACTGAATCCCTCTGGTCCTGCGATTATATTTTGTTGGGAGGAGTTTATTGTTGTTTTTATCTCATTTCTTGTGATTGATCTATTTAAACATTATTTTTACACTCTGTCATTATTCAATGTCTTTGTGTTATGCGTGATCACATTCCACATGCTGTCCTTCCCTTCTTGGCTCAGCTCCAGGACTTGTCCCCTGCCTCCAGCCAACAGTCTCTAGGCTTTGCTCCCGCAAGAAGGGGGAAGGGAAAACTGCAGGAGATTACCTGTGGAAAAATGAGCAGACTCGCACATGTGGAGAGCCAGGGAAATAGTAATTACGTTTATTTTCTGTCAGTGATGTCTATATATTGAAGGCTACTGTGCTCAGGGCGAGGAAGTGGGGGGCAGGTGGAAGGGATGGGTGAGTCACCTTGGTTCTAATTGGGAGGCTGCAGAGCTCCGGTTTGTGCAACAGGTAACTAGAGGTGTGACATTTTGCTCAATGCCTCAAGGGAAGGGGCCTAGAACTTTGCAGAGATAGGGTGAAGCAAGAATCATTGTAATATCCCAAACCTTCCTGCTACAGATAGATAACTCACAGAGGCAACTGAATGCCCACAGAGATATCAGATAATGGAAGATGTTCTGGGACAGGTCCTACAAGTTCTTGCTTCAAGCCACACACAAAGTTTCATTCCCACAACTCTCCACACATATACCAAATTTACAAAGTCTGAAAATAAGCTATAGGTTAATTCTAAAACATATTTAGGGATTCACAGTTTAATTGTAAACTTGCATGCAGGTAAAAAGAAATATAACTTTACATTCTTAAATTACATAACATTTTGTGTATTTAATGTACTTAAAAAAAGAGATTTATTCTTTATTATAAATCTTAGAACTGAGGAAAGTAGAGACATATACTTCAAGCTATATCTATAGTGATATTAATCAATGTAGTATTATCTTTACTTACCAATTACCTACTTTGACTTACATATAAGTATTTGGTGCTAGAATCCACAAATGAGGGATGACATATGCCATTTGTTTTTCTGAGTCTGTGTTACTTCACTTTGCATAACAGCTTCTAGTTCCATCCATTTACCTTCAAAATACATGATGTCATCTTTACCTCTACACAGATCTCCATTGTGTAGCTGTACCTCATTTTCATTATCCACTCCTCAGTTGAGGGACACTTGGGTGGCTTCTTGCTTTTCAATATTGTGAACACAGCAGCAATAAACAAGATTGTGAATGTATCTCTGCTTTAGAATGAATTCTTTGGGTATACACCTGGGAATGGTAGGATTTTGTCAAATGTTAGGTTCATTTTCAGTCTTTTAAGAGTTCTCCACACTGCCTTCCATAGGGGTTGCATGAATTGCAATGAATGAGTGTTCCCCTTTCTCCACACTCTTTTGAGCATTTGGTATGATTTGTTTTCTTGATCATAGCCAGTCTTACCAGCATAAGATGAAATCTTAAAGTGGTTTTAATTTGCATTTCCTTAATTACTATGTTGAATAATTTTAGGATGTTTCTTGGACATCTTTACTTCTTCTCTTGAGAAGTCTCTCTTCATATCTTTAACCCATCTATTAATTGGGTCATTTGTGTTCTTGGTCCTTTATTTTTTGAGTAATTTATATACTTGGATGCTAAACATTTGTCGGATATGTCACTGGTAAAGATTTCCTCCCATTCTGTGGATTTTCTCTTCACTTTTTTGATGGTTTCTTTTGCTGTACAGAAGGTTTTTAGTTTGAGTTCCCACTTGTTGATTGTTGACCTTATTTCACACACAGCTGCTATCTGACTTAGAAAGTCTTTTCTTACACCTATATCTTGTATGTTACTGCTAATGTTTCCTTGTAATATTTTCAGAGTTTCAGGTTTCACATTGAGGTCTTTGATTCATTTAGAGTTGACTTTTGTACAAGGTAGAGGTTTAGTTTAATTCTTCTACAAATGGTGATCCAGTTTTGCCAGCACCACTTTCTGCCTTTCCTCCATTGAATGGTCTTGGCCCCTTTGTCAAATATCAGGTAGCTGAAACTGCAGGTACTCAAATTTGTATCTTCAGTTTTGTTCCATTGATCGATGGGTCTATTTTTATGCCATTATCATACTGTTTTTATGACTATAGCTCTGTAAAAGAGTTTCAAATCTGGCATAGTACTCCCCCTTCCCCTTCATAGGGTTGCTTTCGCTATCTTGGATCTTTTGTTTCTCCATATGAATTTTAGGAGTTTTTTTTTTCTAAGTCTGTGAAGAAAGTCATGGGGAATTTGATTAGAATTGCATTGAATCTCTATATTACTTTGAGCTGTACGGTCATTTTTACTATATTAATTCTTCCAATCCATGACCATAGGAAGTTCTTCCATCTTCTAATATCTTCCTCCAGCTCATTCTTCAAAGATTTAAAGTTTTCATTGTAGACATCATTAATATCTTTGTTCAGGTTTGTCCTGAAATATTTTATTTTAGGGATATTTTGAATGGGAGGGTTTCCATGTACTCCCCCAATTGTTTGTTATTAGTATATAGAAAGGCTACTCCTTTTTGTAGATTAATTTTGTAACCTGGCACTTTATTGAAACTGTTAATCATTACTAGGAGTTTTTTGATGAAATTTTTGGCATCCCTTAGGTATAAAATATCATGTCATCTACAAAAATGGATTGGTTGACCTCCTCTTTTCCAATTAGTATTTCTTTAATTTTCTTTTCTTGTCTTATTGCTCTAGCAAGAGTTTCAAGTACTATATGGAAAAGAATTGGAGACAGTGGGCAGCCTTGCTGGGTTCCTGACTTTAAGGAAAATGTTTCTAACTTTTCTCCATTTAGAATGATTTTGGCTATGGGTTTCTTGTTATCTAGCTGTCATTATATTGAAGAATATTCCCTTCAGTCCAATTCCCTCTAACACTTTAACTATAATGGCATGTTAAATTTTATTAAAAGGTTTTCTGCATCAATTGAGATGGCATGTGTTTTTTTTTTCTATGAGTCCATTTATATGATTTATGATATTTATTGATTTACACATGTTGAACCATCTCTGCATCTTTGGAATAAACCCAACTTGATCATGGTATATAACCTTTTAAGCATATGGATCTACAGTTTTCTTTTCTGGTTGTATTTTTGCCTGATTTGGGTATTAGAGTGCTGCTGGCTTCATAGAAGGAATTTGGGAGATTTTCCTCTGTTCTTATACTTTTGAATAACTTATGTAATACTGGTTGTAATTCCACTTTAAATGTCTTATAGAATTCTGCTGTAAATCCATCAGGGTCTGGGCTTTTTTTAGTTGGGAGCTTTCAGATTACTGTTTCAATGTCCTCATATGTTATGAGTCTGTTTATGCTGTTGATCTCTTCTTGGTTAAGTTTTAGTGAGTCATATGATTTCAAATATTCATCCACTTCTTTTAGGTTTTCAAATTTAATAAAGTTTAGGTTTTTAAAGTATTCCCATTTAATATTCTGGATGTTCTTGTTATCTTTTGTAATGTTTCACTAATTGTGTCTAATTCTTTTGACTTGGAGTTGTGCTTTCTTTCTTTTGGTTAACTGGACTAAGGGTCTGTCCATCTTGGTTATCCTTTCAAAGAACCAGCTGATGGACTCATTGATTCTTTGTACTGTTTTCTTTGTTTCTCTTTCATTAATCCTTGCTCTGATTTTGGTATTTCTTCTTGTCTTTTGGGTTTGTGATTCACTTGTTGTCTCTCAGATGTCTTGAGTTGCAATGTTAAGTCATTTATGTGCTTACTTATTTTTAATGTAAGCAGGTTTAAAGCTATAAATTTCCCTCTTAGGACTGCTTTGAAAGTGTCACAGAGATTTTGTTGTGTTGTATTGTCCTTTTCATTTAAATCCAAAAAGACTTTTACTTCTTTCTTAATTTCTCCTTTGACCCATTCATTATTCAGGAATGTATTGTATAACCTCCATGATTTCCTGTAGTTAGTAGGGTTTCTTCTGATATTGATATTAAGATTTTTTGAATTGTGGACTAATGTAATTCATGGAATTATTCCAAGTTTCTTGTATCTGTTAAGGTTTGTTCTGTGTACTATTATGTATGTGGTCAATGAGAATGTTCCATGGGGTGCTGAAAAGAAAGTATATTCTTTGGTGTTTGGGTGGAATATTCAGTAGATATCTGTTAGGTCCATTTGGTGTATTGTATTGTGCAGTTCAGATGTCTATCTCTTTATTCTTTGTTCAGTTGGCTTGCATGTCTAATATAAACAGTAGAGTATTGAAGTCCCATTCTATTAGTGTGTTGGGACTATTCTATGCCTTAAAGTCCTGTAGAATTGTGTTTCTTAAGTTTGGTGCAACAAAGTTTGCTGCATATATATTCACGATTGTGGTATATTCTTGGTTAATTATTTCTTTTTTATAAATTTTAATGTACAGAGTGACAAAAAGAAAACACACATACACATAGTAATCTGAACACATAATGATGATTAAGCAGCTCTATAATCAAACCAGGCTTCATTACTTGAAAAAAGGGGCTTTTGATTCTTCACCAAATTTTAAACTTTTAACAGTATTAACATTAAAACAAACCTCAAGTTGAAATCAAGTAACTAAAGTGCTACTCAGTTCTTTAAATTTGTAAACATAACTCTTCTCACAAGGTAAGGCAACTGAGCAATTTGATTGTATTAGGCTGCATTAAAATAATTATACTTGATTTTTAAATAACATTTGCTAACTAAAACTACAATATTTTGGAAATTAACAATAATGAAGAGTTCATTACTTAGAATTTAGTTTGGGGAAAAACATTAAAACTGCTGTCACTTTACTACTTACATACCTTCCTCTGACTGTTGAGCTCCAGCGTATGGTCGAACATGAAAACAACCTCCCATATACTCCTAGTCTTCCCTTTCAGAATACTTTATGTACATCACTAAAAGAAAATGATTGAGAGGTAATAATTAAGGCCATCCAATGTAGTCAACTGAAAGGTTTCCTTTGATCTGAAGAAGAGCATGTCTTTTCAATTATCACAGTATAAAACTGATGGTCCCAAAACTGCACTGAAACAGGACTTCCTTCTTAACCGAATTAAGTAGTGCTTCCAGCACACCATTCATACACGTCTCTACAGGTGTGAATAGAATATGTCCTCTAGATTCAGTATGGATTGAGAATAACTACCGCATATAAAATTCTAGAAAACAGTATACTGCATTGTAGAAGGCACTAAAGCTTCAGCTTGTGCTCCCATAGCCCATTTTGAAAACTCAGTTTCCTTTCTATACGGGCATCTTTGCCATCTACAGATTATCAGACACACTGCAATATTATTCCTAAGCTTGGAAATGTCAACAAAGTTCAAAGCAATGATTATTTTGTGGGTAGACCCAATGATTCTAAACACAGTTGCTCTTACTTTTGAAGGAGAATAGTAGCATGCCTTGTCAGTTCGTTTTTAATCCACTTATTTAAGCAATTTTAATCTGTGAAACTATTTTAAAGAAAAACTGACTGAAACAGTGAGCGGAAGAAAACACAACAATGAGAAATGACTACAATCACTACAATCACTGTTAAGTCCTGTGAAGTAAATATTAAACCTCCTTACATACTTTGGACTTTACAAGAGTGTGTATATATCTGCACAAATTTCAAGTACATCATCAAACTGTATGTATTGATTTTTTTTTTCTTAAAAAAGGAAAACAATACAAAATTCAGTAGCCAGAATTTTTAAGAGCTTCCAATGCTATCTCCAGTCTTTGTGCACAGTTTAATTCTGGATCTTTGATGTTCAGGTTGCTTCTTTGCAAACACTAATGAACCATGTGACAAGTATGTCAGCCACCATGGAAATGCATGGACATTAGAGGGTGACAACTTTGGTTAACATCTGGTATTTTCAGGATGTTCATGCTCAGTAACAACATGTCTACATGTTAGTGTCAGCTAACAACTGGAAAAGCTGTTAGTACCGATTTTATTCTCAGTTGGGTTTCTTACCTTGTTGAAAACAGAAAGCTGTGGATTTTGTTCCAGTGTTGAATGGAGAGGTACATCAGTTGGTCCCACACTGCTTCTGTTTTGCTACAAGGTTTTCTTCATTTGGTTAGCAGCTCCTGTTTTGTTGTACTTTGATTTCCTCCTCAGTCCTGGGTGCATCCTTATCACTGATGTGGTCCCTTTCGTTTTCGCTCTTTTTATCTTTGTTATTTCTGCTCCTGGGAGATGAAGACCTAGATTTTCTTTTTATGGTTTTTGATGTTTTCGGGGATCTGGTAAAACTCCTACTCCTCCACCTTCGCATTTCCTTCCTGGCGCTAGGAGATGGTGACATGCAGCTTCCGGTGGCCATTCTGGACCTTTTACCTTTTTTCCTTCTCTCACCTAGCTCTGTGGGTCTGCCCTTTTCTCATTCCTTCTCTTTGTCTTGCTCCTTTTCATGCTCTTTCTCCCTTCTCTCTCTGTCCGTGTCCTTGTCCTTCTCTAGCTTTTTCTCTCTATCTTTGCCACGTTCCTTCTCTTTGTCCTGCTCTTTCTCTCTCTCTCTCTCTCTCTCTCTCTCTCTCTCTCTCTCTCTCTCTCTCTCTCTCTCTTTCTCTCTTTCCTTCACCTTCACTCTTTCTTTTTTTTCCTTGATCTTTTCTCTGGTAACTTTTCTCTTGTCTTGTGAATATGAACAGGTCCTCAACTTCCACCTTTTCCTAGATTTAGAGACTTTTTTTTTTTTTTGGTCTTTTTGAGACAGGGTCTCCCTTTAGTTCCAGCTGGTGTGGAGCTCACTCTGTAGACCAGGCTGGCCTTGAACTCACAGAGATCTGCTTGCCTCTGCCTCCCAAGTGCTGGGATTAAAGGCATGGCAACCACTCCCAGCTATTTAGAGCGCTTCCTATGTGGGCTCTTAGACCTGTGCTCTCTTTTTCTCTTCAATCTGACCTGTTATGGGATCTACTCCTGTGTTTTGAATGTGATCTTTTTCTTCTGGAATGGGGTTTTGAGCTAGACCTGGATTTGGAACAAGTGTGGGAACAAGATCCACCACCGTTTCTTTCATTCCTCTTTCCAGACTCTGGTTCAATGGCTGCTGAGATAAATGACTGAGCTTCTTATACTCACTTCATCATTCTAACTCTGTAGCTGCAGCCTGAGGTGTTGTCTCAGGAGATTTTACTATTGCATTGTTGGAGTGATTTATTTTCAGTGGCCTGTCTCCAAACATAACTCCATTAAAAATAAGGGCCCTTGGTACAGAGTTTGGTCTGCAAATTCCACAAAAGCAAACCGAGTTGGCTGAGTCTCACCATCTGCCATCAGCACTTCTCAAACTTGTTTAAAAAATTCAAGTACTTGATCAGCTGTTGTTTTCTGGGAATTCAAATTTCCAACATAGACTGTTCTCCTAATTTCATCAGTTTTGGAAGGATCCATATTTCCCATGAGTGGTGGCTGTGGGTGCTTTCCAAGTGTTATAATATTAGGGTCTAGTGCTGCTGCTGGTGTAGCTCCCAAACTGCTGAATGAGAAACCAAGTGTTGCCAACGGACTTGAGGTTGGTACCAGGTACCAGATTTGCCATGGTTGGAGCAAAAGCCAATAAAGAATGGGCCTTGGCTTCCTCTGGGATTTTACTTTCTGCACAAGGAACTACTATTAGAGCTCTGTCAATAAAAACCATGTTAGTTAGATGCTGGGCCACACCAACACATGATGGGTCAAGAAAGTTAATATAACGTACTTTGTAGGAAATAGCAAGAGGTGTGTTGTCTAGGGGGCTAGAGTCTTGGCTCCTGGATTTTTCCTAGGAAGAAAAGAGCATCTGCATGTGCTTGCTGGTCACTGCCAATGAGAGGTTCATTACCTGAATCGCTGCTGAAGCCGAAGCCTAAGCCCAACCTAAAGCCACAGCCTCTGTTCATCCAGGTCCCAATGCCTCTGCCTTCCTGATCCCAAATGTCCACCACGATTCAGCAAACAAGAGCCAGGGAAGCAGATTATTATCTCTTTGATAGGAATGAAGTGACCCTCGTCATCTCTTCTGATTACTTTTAGTTTGAACTCCCACTTGCTTCTTGGGACCATTTGCTTGGAATATTTTTTTCGACCTTTTCACCTTAAGATACTGCCCGTTCTTGAAGATGCACTGGGTTGCTTGCAGACAACAAAACGATGGATTTTATTTCTTTTTTTAAAATTATTTATTTATTTATTTTTAAGGGATTCACAATATAAGATCACAGTTGTTTTCAGATCACATTAACTTTGCTCAGTTTGGCTTACAACTAGGTAAATGACACTAGCATCCACAGATGAGGGATACCATTCATTGTTTTTCTGGGACTGTGTTACTTCACTTAGCATATCTTCTAGCTCCATCTATTTACCTGCAAAGCTCATGATATCATCTTTATTTGCCATTGCATAAAACTCCACTGTGTAGATGTACCACATTTTCTCTATCCACCCCTCAGTTGAGGGGCACCTGGGTTGGTTCCAGTTCTTTGTTATTATGAAGAGACCTACAATAAATATGGCTGTGCATGTACCTCTGCGGTAAGATGAGTCTTGTGGGTTTATCCACAGGAGTGGTATGGCTGGGTCAGGTGGCAAGTTCATTCTGAGATTTCCAAGGGTTCTCCACATTGCTTTCTGTAGTGGTTGCACGAGTTTACATTCCCACCTGTAGTGGATGAATTTTCCCCTTTCCCCACAATCTCTCCAGCACTTGGTATCATTTGTTTTCTTGATCCTAGCCAGTGAGATGATATCTTAATGTGGTTTTAATTTGCATTTCCTTAATTATTAGTGACATTGAACACTTTTTTTTTTTTTTTTGTCTTTTTGAGACAGGGTCTCCCTGTAGCCCCAGCTGTCCTGGAATTCACTCTGTAGACCAGGCTGACCTTGAACTCCCAAAGATCCGCCTGCCTCTCCCTCCCAAGTGCTAGGATTAAAGGCGTACGCCACCATGCCCGGCTGGCATTGAACACTTTTTAAGATGTTTCTCAGCCATCTCTAATTCCTCACTCGTGTAGTCTCTGTTCAGCTATTTGCTACATCTTTTGAGTGGGTTATTTGTTTTCATTCTTCTTTGTTTTTTGAGAGTTTATATATTCTGTAAATCAATGCTTTGTCAGATATATCTGCAGTGAAGATTTTCTCCTACTCTGTGGATTTTCTCTTCACTTCCTTGATAGTTTCTTTTGATGGAAAGAAGCTTTTGAGTTTAATGAGGTCCCATTTGTAAATTGTCGACCTTAATTCTTGTGCATCTGCTGTCTGACTTGGGAAGACTTTTACTGCACATGTCTTATAGTCTGCTGCCAACTTTTTCTTCTATTGCCTTCAGAGTTTGGGGTTTCATGTTGAGGTCTTTAATCCATCTGGAGTTGACTTTTGTACAGGTCAAGATGTAGGAGTTTAATTTCATTCTTCTACAAGTGGTGATCCAGTTTTGCCAACACCACTTGCTGAAGATGCTGTCTTTCCTCATTGTGTCTTCTTGGCCCCCTTGTCAAATATGAGATGGCTGAAATTGTATGTACTCAAGTTTGGATCTTCACTTTTGTTCCATTGATCAACAGGTTAGTTTTTGTGCCAGTACCAAGTTGTTTTTATGACTATTGCCCTGTTAGAAGTCTGGTATAGAGATCCCCCCTGTATTGCTCTTTTCCCTCAGGGTTGCTTTGGCTATTCGGGGTCTTTTGTTTTACCAAATGAAATTAAGGATTTTTTTAACCCTGTGAAGAAACTCTTGAGGATTTTAATTGGGATTGCATTAAATCTGTACAAGAGTTTGGGTAGAAAGGACATTTTTACTATATTAATTTCCTCAATCCATGAGAATGGGAGGTTTTTCCATCTTCTGATGTCTTCTACAATTTCTTTCTTCAGAGGTTTTAAAATTTTTGTTGTAGAGATCTTTGGTGTCTTTGGTTAGGTTTGTCCCTAGGTATTTTATTTATTTATTTTTTGAAGCTATTTTGAGTGGGAAGGTCTCCTTATATTCCTTCTTCAGTTGCTTGTTGTTGTTGTAAAGAAAGGCTACTGGTTTTTCTAGGTTAATTTTATATCCTGCCACTTTACTGAAGCTAATTGATTCTAGTAGTTTTCTGGTGGAGTTTTTAACATCCCTTAAGTAAACAATCATATTATCAGCAAAAAAGGATAGCTTGACTTCCTCTTTTCCAATTAGTACTCCTTTAATTTCCTTTTCTTGTTTTATTGCCCTAGCAAGTGTTTCAAGCACTATATTTAAGAAGAGTGATGACAGGGGGAAGCCTTGCCCAGTTCCAACCTTTAAAGGAATGCTTCTGTCATTTCTCCATTTAGGATAATATTGGCTGTGGGTTTCCTATATTTGGCTTGGATTACATTGAGGAATGATCCCTCCAATACAATTGCCTCCAGGACTTTAATCATGAAGGGATGCTGGATTTTGTCAAAGACTTTTTCTGCATCAATTGAGATGATCATGTGGTTTTTGTCTTTCAGTCCATTTATAGCATTTATTGACTTTTGTATGTTGAATCATCCCTGCATCTCTGGTATGAATCCAACTTGGTCATGATGGATGATCTTCTTGATGTGGGTCTGTATGTGGTTTGCAAGTATTTTGTTTAGAATTTTTGCATCTGTGTTCATTAATGAGATGGGTCTATAGTTCTCGATTTTGGTTGAATCTTTGCCTGGTTTTCTTATTAGCATGATGTTGCATTCATAGAAGGAATTTGGGAGAATTCCCTCTTATTGTATCCTTCTAAGCAATTTGATTATTAATGGTTGTAAGTCTTTTTTAAATGTTTTATAGAATTCTGCCATGAAAGCATCTGGGCCTGGGCTTCTTTTTTAGTTGGGAGGTTTCTTATTACATCTTCTATTTCTTCATATATTATGGGTCTGTTTAAGCTGTTGATCTCTTCTTAGTGGAGCTTTGGTGATTCCCCAGATTTCTGATATTCATCTGTCTCTCCTAGGTTTTCAAACTTAGAATAGTATAGGTTTTTGAAGTATTCCTGGATGATTGTATGGATCTTTTCATTGCTGGTTGTGATATTTCCTCTTTCATCATGGATTCTGTTGATTTGGAATTGTTCCTTCTTTCTTTTACTTAACTGGGCTAGAGGTCTATCTATCTTGCTTATTCTCTCAATGAACAAACTTTTGGATTCATTGTTGTTGTTGTTTTTTTGTATTCTTTTCTTTGTTTCTATTTCGTTGATTTCTGCTCTGATTTTTGTTATTTCTTCCTGTCTGTTGAATTTAGGGTTCATTTGTTGTTGTCTCTCAAGTGTTTTTAGCTGCAGTGCCAGATCATTCACTTGTGCTCTTTCTGTTTTTCTAATGTAGGCACCCAGGGCTGTAAACTTACCCCTTAGGAGTACTTTTAAATTATACCATAGGCTTTGCTGTGTTGTATTATCATTGTCAGTCAGTTCCAGGAATGCTTTTATTTCTTTCTTTATCTCTTCCTTGGCCTATTTATTATTCAGGAGTGTTCTGTTTATAGTCTCTATGTGTTCTTGTAGATATTAGGGCTTATCCTGGGGTTGATATTGAGCTTTATTGCATTGTGGTCTGATAGAATACATGAAATTATTTCAATCATTTTGGATTTGTGGAGGTTTCTTCTGTGTCCCAGTGTGTAGTCGATTTTGGAGAATGTTTTGTGGGGTGCTGAGTAGAATGTGCATTTTTTGTTATTACTGTGGAATATTCTGTAGATGTCTGTGAGGTACGTATGGTGTACCATATCATTCAGTTCAGATGTCTCTCTGTATATTCTTTGTCTGGTTGACATGTCCAAAGGGCTCAGTGGAGTATTGAAGTCCCCTACTATGAGTGCATTGGGGTTATTCTGTGCCTTAAGGTCCTGGAGAGATGTCTTTATAAATTTTGGTGCATATATATTCATGATTGTGAAATCGTCATGGTCGATTGTTCCTTTGATAAAGATGTTTTTTGTCTATTCTGATTTCTTTTACTTTGAAGTCTATTTTGTCAGATATTAAAATAGCAACACCTTTCTATTTGGTGCCATTTGCTTGGAATATTTTTTTCCATCCTTTCACTATAAGGTGTGCCTGTCTTTGAGGGTGAGATGTGTTTCTTGTA
This sequence comes from Rhizomys pruinosus, assembly GCA_009823505.1. Taxonomy (NCBI): domain Eukaryota; kingdom Metazoa; phylum Chordata; class Mammalia; order Rodentia; family Spalacidae; genus Rhizomys; species Rhizomys pruinosus. The sequence goes on from VZQC01006589.1 coordinate 7,258,666, forward strand.
GACAGCATATAGATGGGTTCTGTTTCCTAATCCAAACTCCCAGTCCATGTCTTTTGATTGGGGAGTTTAGTCCATTAATATTTAAGGTTATAAATGAAAGATGTTTGTTGCTTCCTTTCAACTTATCCATTTGCATTTTTGGTTTATGTTTCTACTTCTGCAGTTATGCTTTCATTAATTTCTCTTTCTTGGTGCCTGGGGATAGTTTCTCCTTTCTTCAGTCCTTTGAATTGCTTCATGTATTCTCTGAAGGGTTAGTTTTCTGGACATGTATTCTTTCATCTTGTTTATGTCATGGAAGATTTTTATCTCTCCTTCAACTCTAATTGACATTTTTTCTGGGTAAAGTAACCTGGGTTGGCATCTATTGTCCTTTAACACTGGGAATCCTTTGCTCCAGGTTCTTCTTGCTTTCATAGTTTATACTGAGAAGTCAGCTGTGATTCTGTTTCCCCTTATATGTAACTTGTTTTTCTCTTGTGGCTTTCAGAATTTTGTCTTTGTTTTGGGTGTCTTGCACTTTAACTAGGATATGGCATGGGGAGTTTTTTTCTGATCTTCTCTGTTTGGAGTTCTATGTGCTTCTAGTATTTGTATTGTTTTGTCTTTTTTTAGTTTGGGGAAATTTTCATCTATTATTCTTTTGAAGATCTGATCAATATCATTCTCTTCAGATTATTCTCCTTCCTCTATCCCTATGATGTGGAGATTTGATCTTTTCATAGTGTTCCACAATTTCTGGTTGTTCCACTTTTGTGTATTTTAAATTTTTCATAATCTTTCCTTGAGGTTTTTAGTTGTTCTATGTTATCTTCCAGGTCTGATATTATTTGTTCTGCTTCTTCTATTCTACTTCTGGGGCTTTTTCTGTTCCTTTCCTCTTGATTGGATGAGTGTTTGATTTCCTTTTTCATTTCATCTTGTGATTTCTTTAGTATTTCCATTTACTTTTTGGAGCTTCTCATTTTCTTCCTGTAGCTCTTTGCTTCACTGGTTGGTTTCCTTTTATATTTCAATATGGGATCTTTTCAGTGTTTCCACTTCCTTCTGGAGTTTGTCATTTTCTCCCTCTAGTTCTTTCTGGCATTTGTCAATCTCTCTCTCTAAGTCCTTCTTGAGTTTTTATTCTCTCTCCTTAGTTCTCTGACTTATTCTTTATATTGTTTGATTTCTTTGAATATGTCTGCAATTCTTCCTCTAAGGTCTGTGTCCTGGGGTATCCCCAGGGGGATCCCAGTGTAGGAATCTCCCATAGGGTTGGTAGAGCTTGGTGTGGAATTATCCTGCACCTTTCCCATGTTGTCCCTTCATTGTGTCCCTGGCATGTGGATTTTACTTTGCCAGTATTCCACTGTGGATCACAAATTCCTCTTCACTGCATTGAAGGCTTGCTTTGCTTGCCTCCTTCAGATGCCTTAGTTGTTTGTTTGTCTGTTTGATTGATTTTTTTTCTTTCTTTATGGAGTGTTGACTTGTCTAAGTTTTAAGCTTTCTGTTGTAAGTTTAACTCAATCTTCCCTTTCTGTTCTTAAAGTTCTCAAAAAAATCCACTTGGACACTCCCTTAGCAATTCCAGTTGCGAGAGTGATATGCCTGTTTAGCCCATACTCTGATACTCTGTGCTTCAGGTGGTCCTGGGAAATCCCCAATCTAAGCTCTGTGCAGTCAAGACTCACAGTGGCAACAGGCCCACCTTTTATACCAGCTAATAGGAAAACTCCACCCCCACAGCCACATAAGTCAATGATTTAATCTAACCAATGAGACAATTATCCAACAACCCAGAGATAGAATTATCCAACGATCCACCTGGCTGAAGTGCCCAGCTCTTACCCGTGCTTCAGGTGGTCCTGGGAAATCCCCGATCTAAGCTATATGCACTCTGGCTTTTATTTCTTAATCCATTCTACTAGTCTATGTCTCTTGGTTGGGGAGTACAGTCCATTGATAATTAAAGTTATTTTTGAGAAATGTATATTGCTTCACATCATTTTGGTTTCTAGTGCATTCTTATTCTTGGTTTGTATTTCTACAGTTATACTTTCATTAAATCCTGTTGCTGCTTGGCCATACTCACTCCTTCCTTCTGCTCTTTGTATTGCTTCAAGTATTCTCTGAATGGCTGGTTTTCTAGACATGAATTCCTTCAGTCTATTTATATCATGAAGGACTTTCCTTTCTCCTTCAACTGTAATAGATATTTTTGCTGGGTAAAGTATTCTGGTTTGGAATCTATAGTCATTTAGAACTGGGCATACTTTGATCCAAGCTCTTCTGGCTTATATCATTTGCATTGAGAAGTCAGCTTTAATTCTAATAGATTTTCTTTTATATCTGACTTATTGTGTTTTTTTTTGCAGCTTTCACTGTTCTCTTTATGTTTTTAATATCTAGTGTTTTTAGTATGATATGGCATGGGAATTTCTTTTCTGGTCCTGTCCATCTGGTGTTCTATATGCTTCTTGTATTTGTATGGGGAAGTTGTATTAGTTTGGGGAAATTTTCTTCTACTAATCTGCTGAAGATCTGGTCAGTACCATTATGCTGAAATTCTCCTTCCTCTGTGGAGTCCCATAATTCCTGATTATTTCATTTCTGTCGCTTTTTTTAATTATTCATAATCTTTGCTTGAGAAGTCCAGTTCTTCCATGTTATCGTCCAGTATTGATGTTCTAACTTCTACTTCATTCATTCAGTTACTGAGGCTTTCTCCCATCCTTTCTAGATGGCTTATTGCTTGTTCCACATCGTTCTTTTTCATTTCAGCATGAGTTTTCTTCAGTATTTCTATATCTTTTGTGAATTCATTCTGAAGTTTTCATGATCTTCTTTTAATTTACCCCTATCTTCTTTTAGTTCTTTGATTTGTTTGTGTGTTCTTTAAATTCCTTGAATGCTTTGATCATGTTAATGATAGTTCTTTTAAGATCTGTGCCCTGGGCTATAACTTCAGGGGTTTTCATTATAGGGGTCTTCTACTGGAATGGTAGTATATAGCAGAGACTTATTATTTGGGTTTTTCATGTTATGATTATTTATTTATTTGTTTATTTATTTATTTTGTTCTGCTCTTGGCATAAGGTTTTCGTTTGTTGCCTGTGATTCTGGTATGAAACTCAAGAGTTTCTTTGTAGACTTGAAGACTGACTTTGCTTGTATTCTTTGGGTGCTTTTGTTGTCTTCTTTTAGGTATGCAAGACTGGTTGATCTAAGCTTCATGTTCTCACTTCTGGCTTTGTACTGGAGATCGACTAGTTTTTCACCAAGCTAGTTAGGAGCTCATACAGAGATCTGAGACAGGTAACAATCAGGCAGGCTTGTATGATGCACCATCTCCCAGGCTGGTTGCAAATGTCTGGATTTTGGTTCGCGGGCAGGAATGCCTAGCCTGGAGCCAAAGGAGGGGGCCCAAGTGTTCCCTAACTAGTTGTTAGGGAGTCTGGAATTTTGCCGCCACTGCACACTTGGGGACTCTCATCACTCAGAGGAGGTCAGTCTCATACCCTCACTGGGAGAGTTGTTCTTACAAAACCACATTGCTCTATGGGCTCTGCCTACCAGTTCTCCAGGGCTGGTTGCAAATATCTGCTTCTGGATCCAGAGGCAGGGAGTGGATAGGGAGTCTGGAATGTCACCAACTTTGCTGCCTCTGATTGTCTGGGATACCTGTTTGTTGCTGCTTGGTCTGTTTAAAATTTTTAATTTTCTTCTTGGTTTAACTTTGGTAGGCCATATGCATTAAGAAATTCATTCATTTATTTTAAGTGTTCCAATTTGCAGAATATAGATTTGTGAAGTATACAAAACAAGCTTTGAATTTCATTGGTGATTGTTGTAATATATGAATTTCCTTTTCTAATTTTATTAAGTTGAGTCTTCTCTATCATTCTTTTGCATAACTTGACTTAAGGTTTGTGAATCTTGTTAATCTTTTCAGCCAAGCAACTCTTTGCTTTATTATAATTTTGCTTGTGTTATAATTTTCATTTCCATCTCATTCCTTTCTCCTCTGATCCTGATCATTTTCTATCTATTGTTTTTTATATGAAAATAGAGATGTAAATAATCATTCCGAGTGGTGGAACACAGACTCAGAAAAACCAACCCCACATGTTCTCTCTCATTTGTGTGTCTTATCTTCGAATCTTCAGATACGTGTGCTTAAATTGGAGAGCACCTAGAAACTGAATTTAGTAAGGGACCATAGGGGTGATTCATGAGATGGGGATAGTATAACACATGTTTTCAAATGGAGAAGAGAAATAGTGGGCCTGGAAGAATTAAGTGGTCTGAGGGATTTGCAGGCAGAATAGAGTAAGTATTTGGAGAGAAACAATTGAAGACCTCTGAAAAAGCCACATGGAAACCTACTACTGTAAAATATTCCAAAGATATACATAAATAAAAATATAAATAAAAGGAATTTGGGTGGTTTCCTTATATGGGAAAATAAAGTCTATCCCAGATGCCATAGACTTTGAAGCAAAAAGATTAGTGCTAGTTATGTACTTCCTTCCTTCTAGTTATTAATGAGTGAGCTTCCATATACCTATAAAACAATACGGAATTTTACTACTGCTCTTTGTTACCCTCAAGCACATGGTGGCAATACCGTGTTGCTGAGAACACTGTTTTCTTGAGTCATAGGACATGGAGAAATCAAGCAGATACTGACCTGAACATTTCCTCCCTACTGCCCAGCTTTCAGAGTACCTGAAGATTCTATGTGTGTTACTAGAAGAGAAAAGGAATCCTCAATACTTAAAATATATATTTTTTTGGTCTTTTTGATACAGGGTATCCCTGTAGTCCCAGCTGTCCTGGAACTCACTCTGTAGAACAGACTGGCCTTGAACTCACAAAGACCTGCCTCCCCAGTGCAAGGATTAAAGGTGTGTGCCACCACACCCAGCTTAAAAAATTATTTCATGTATATGAGTGTTTTGCCTACATGTGTGTAAGTATACCACATGAGTGCAATGACTGCAGAGATGAGAGAGGGTATCACATACCCTGGAACAGGAGTTATGGATTGTTGTTACCTACCATGTAGATGCTACTAACTGAACCCATGTCCTCTGAAAGTAGAAAACTTAACCTCTGAGCCATCTTTCCAACCTCCATAATCAACAGTCTTACCCTGTTGTAAATTTTGTGAATTAAAAGAATGACCAGAATAACAAGCTATGCAGATGGCTGCAGAATGTTATGGATGTAACAAAATTCTTTCTGATTGGCCTTAAGGCTCATTTCACAGGACAGACCCATGCTTGCTACTGTTGACTTATCCAATAATATGTGGCTGGGTAACCCATAGGACTTAGGGATAATGCAATATTGTTAGTCTCCTGAATGGACACACTATTTTACTACATCTTGCATACTTACCTTTATAGTGCCAGACTAGTGCTTTTCTCTCATTCATCCCTCATTAAGAAAGTTTTTTATATATATTTTTCATTATCACAGAGACTAAAAACTTAGTTAAGTTAAATTACAGAGAATAAGAAACCTGTGAGTGTACTGCCATAAATGGGATATCTACTATCTACGTTGTGCTCCTTCCCAGAAAAATCTCAAAAATCATCACAAAAGAGGGACTGGAAAAACTGTAAGAGCCAGAGGCAGGAGAGGTCTGCTGCAAAGCAGTGTTTTCTTGACATGACAGGGTGAGTAAACACATACACTTGCTTCAGCTGTGACTTCATAATACCTACACAGAATCAAGCCAGTCCCAAGTCCAACATGGATGGGTAGGGTCTCATGAAGTCCCACTCCTATCTGAGAGATATTAGCAATTGATAGTTGCTGGAGGAAGAAGACTCAGTTTTCCTCAGAGACGCAGCTGCTGGTTCCCCATGCCAATGGGAGTTGATCTTTCCACCCATGCACGTACAGTAGTACTAAAGTACTAAGTGGGCTCTGTGGGCTTAAAATCTGCATGAGATTGTAAGGGGAAATTAGTGGGGAGATAAGAAGCACTTGGATGGGTGGACTGGGGGATGGATTTGACCAGTGCATATTATGCCCCTTTACGATATTCTCAAACAATAAAATTTAAATTAAAAACCACATATCAAGACACTGCATGCACCTTAGCAGCATTTCTGGATTACTCTATAGCTTATCAATCAATATGCTCCTTCCTTCCTTCCTTCCTTCCTTCCTTCCTTCCTTCCTTCATCCCTCCCTCCCTCCTTCCATTTCCTGTTCCTCATTTCCTCTCCCTCTCTTTATTTTCTTTTTCTCTATTGTTTCTTTCTTTATTTCTTTCTTTCTTTATCTATATCTTTTGTTCTTTGTTTTGGGAAAATCAAATCTACACTATGAGTTATGAGCTTCTGTATCAGAAATGGTGATTTATTTTTGTCTTTCTCCAATACAGAACAGTCCTGCAGTGTTAAAAAAAACCTGCTCATAAATTAATGGTACAATGAGCCAAGTTGGATAGGCTAAGCACAATGTTAACTAACAGGACCACAGAGAAGACATGGCTATCCCATGTGGACATGGATGTGCGACAGCTCTGTGCCCTATAGTGGAGGGGAGGAGGAAGGCAGGGAGATCTCCATGCAGTCTTTACTTCTTACTTTTCAGATTTCCGCGTAAGCCATGCCAAAGTCAACATGATTACTTTGTTGTCTTAATGCCAGCATTGCCTACATTTCTGTTTCATCTCTTCACTGCTCTTCTGGGGTTTTATCACCTGATTCTTCCATAGATGTAATGCAAAATATGTCAAGGAGCAGGTGCAAACTGCATGTGTGATCATTTCTGTTAGGCCTGGCTAGGGAAATCTCTGCTGTGTGCAGACCTGTAAACACACACCAGTGTGTGTGCTCCACTTTCCTCTCTGAATTTTATCTATTAAATATGAACATAGATCTATCTGAAATAAAATGAAACCACTTAATACAATGGATTAGTGCTTGTGAAGCCTATTTTTATTATGTTATCATTTTTTTTAGTTTTGTTCATTATGGGAAAAAGAAGGTGAGAAACAGGAAGAGAGAGAAGGAAAGACTGAGAGAAACATAAAGACAGAGAGATGAGAGAGACATTGAGAAAGAGAAAGACTGAGAGAGACAGAAAGACAGAGAGATGAGAGAGACATTGAGAAAGAGAAAGACTGAGAGAGACAGAAAGACAGAGAGATGAGAGAGACACTGAGAAAGAATAAATTATTAGTTAGTTAATATAGAGCATGCCTTTCCTTGTATCTTTGTTCTGCTAGCTGGTATCATTGTTTTCTTGATGCATTGGAAAACCACTGCAATATGGGAACCGGGAATAGATCCCAGGTCCTGTGTAAGAACAGCCAGTACTTTTAAATCCTCAACCATCTCTACAACCTGAACAATCTTTACTTTCTCAATCTCAGTAACAATACAACTTAAGCTCATTTTAATTCTTTTTTTTTCTTTTTATTTATTTCCGTGTGTGTATGAATGTACTGTCTGCATGCAGGTCTGTGCACCCGTGTCGTGCAATGCCGCGGAGGTCAGAAGAGGGTCTCGGATTCCCCTGGAACTGGAGTTCTCCTGGAATTGGAGTTACAGACGGTTCTTAGCCGCCATGTGGGTGCTGGGGATCGAACCCGGGTCCTCTGCAAGAGCGTCGGTGCTCTTAACCGCTAGGCTATCTCTCCAGCCCGCTCATTTTAATTCTTAACTACATTAGAAACCTAAAATTTCTTTAATTATTCCCATACTCATGCTTTGGTATGAACAAATATAACATATAATTACAACAGAGGACCTCCCTCAACCACATAGAATAACACCTAAATATTTATGTCTAGAACCTAAAATATTAAATAAGATGACCTAGTTAAGATTCCAAGATCTTCTCAGAGGAAAAGATTTTGAATATTTACTGACAAAAGGAAACTCTATTTGAAGGGATAGATAAGTTCAATTGACCATAAGTATTATATGATATATACACAGGACACTATTACTAAGATATAATTTTTATGCTTTCATCAATTAAATTTTATTTTCATTCAAAGCTTTGTGACTTACTGATATTTTGAGCACGTTATCTGAGTTCCACAAGCATCCAGTACCATAGGGACCACTTCCTCGTGACTTCACAGTGCATTAGAATTCTATCATTGTTTACTAAATTCCTGGAAAACAGTCTATAGTTTGACTTTTTGCTCAATTTCAAAGTGAGTGTTAAGTATATAGTAAGCCCTCCATTAATGTTGAAAGAGTGAATTGGCATTATCTACATTGATTTATATAAAACAAGTCAATCCACACTATTGATGGAGCAAGGTAGGCAAGGAGGAACAAGCCATTTATCACAGGATCACCCTGTGGTCCCCTGGTCCTTGGTGTCCATTGGTCATAGCTCCCTATCAGGCAGTACCACTTTATCAATCACAGAAAACTTGAGGTTTGTTCTTTCAGGATAATATTGGCTCTTGAAGCTGGCTGTAGGGATTGCCACCAGCTGTTTCTATTTCAACAATCATTTTCTAGAATTGTGCTTCCTGTAAAAAGTCTGCCCTCTCATTATCTAACATATATTTTAAGCAACATACTGTGACCATATTGCAGACAAAATTGAAATGTTCAATTCTGGGGTTCCTTTGCAAACTTTCACCCAAGACATGAAAGAAAGACCATGAATAGAACTCCATGTATTTTATAGAACCTAAGATTAGTTAAATGAGTAGGGATAAAGAAATAGCATTCATGACTTTCATTGATAGGAACAACTATTGACTCAGTTTAAAAATATCTTTTCTTAAAGAAACTGATAACAAAAAAAGAATGTGGTGGGTGGGAAGGACAAATGATGACATCAAGAAGCACAGAGAATGACAAATGATGATGTCATGAAGCAAAGAGAATGACAAATGATGATGTCATGAAGCATAGAGAATGACAAATGATGATGTCATGAAGCATCAGAGCACAGAGAATGCCAGAATTCCTTCCTCATCTGACAATCCAAGTTTTCAAACAGCTACCTCTACTTTGACCTGCTGCTTTCTTAAAGCCCCAGCATGCTTATTTCCTAAGTAACTGCCACAGTATGGTCAGCTGTGATTACCTACCAAGGTTGGAAAACATAAGAGAAGAGCAACTGTTGGAGAATTCTCCAAAGGGAAAGCAAGCCCCATTGTAAAATTTCCTTTAGAAAACAATTTCCTCTTGGAGAGGCCACCAGTCTCTGAAACATCATATATACATGCACACACAATTTAGTAAGGTGAACACTGTATAATTGATATTAGTGAATGGTAACTAATGATTATTATTTTTTTAAAGTTTAAGATACATCTTATTGTTTTGGAAATGTTCATACAGTGGATTTTGATTATATTCAGATCTCTGATCCCAACTCAACCTTCACACTACTATCCTCCTACCTCCCTACCCCTGACTTCATGTCCTCTATTAGCAAATGAAAAACCTGTCTTACATTACACATCTGAGCTTGGTGCTAGAGAAAACATCATATTTCAATACATTGTCAGTGATCAAGAATTCTTTTTTTTTTATTGATGCTTTGTGTATTTCATACATCATTTTCCAATTCAGTTCAGGCGTATATCCCCTTCCCTTCACCCCGCCCCACCCCTACCCCATCCCAGATCATGCATTCTGCCGTAACTTTTCTGCATCTTTCTGGGTTTTTTGTTGTTGTTGTTGTTTTGTTTTCATTTTTTTTAACAATAAGTGATAATTTGTGAGTACAAGCATCCTTCATGTAAAACCAATTTGCGAGCAGTTGTGCCCAAACCCATACAGCTCATGGGTCCCACCATCCAGCAGGGGGGGCTTGTATGTTCAATCAAGTTGATCAAATGAGTGTCCAGTCTATATTGTTGTAGTTTCACCATTCACCCCAATCGCAGCCCTTACATTCTACCACGCCTCCTCTTCCGCAGATTGTTCCCTAGGCTTAGAAAAGGGGGACCAGGTTGGAATGAATGCAAAACAGGTTACTTCTCTAGCGTGTTGTTTTGGTCTCTAGTCAATTCTGTGTTTTCTTTCATTGCGGTTGACCAGCTTTGTCCAGGCAGTAACCTTTTTCCCCCAATCCTACTAATAATTAATTGCAATATGATATCAGGTATTTAAACAGTATAATATATAGCCTTTCGGTCCTACTAATGAAGCACTCGCAATTGGATATATAGGTATTTAAACATTACTAGTTGTTATGGTAGGTTACATTGGTATAGACACAGATGTTTGGATGGTATGCTAATCCATGAATTATATTTTCTTCTGTTAAGTATGACAGGGTCTTCGTGTGGTTTATACCATCTCCTAACCATTAGAGTGATCAAGAATTCTTACACAAGGTATGTCCATCTTGAGTTCATTCCCCTCTCTGTGTCCAGCTTCCTTGGAGTAGGATTTTTACTCTTAATTTCTGTTTCTCTCACACACTGCTTAGCAACATCAAGTAGAGATTACTCTTTTTCTCAGTGGCTGGACATGCTGGTTTTTCCTCATCGAAGTCCACTATTTGGAGCCCTTGCATACAGACACACTTTGGCTGACTCCAGTCCCCACTCAGCACAGAGTCTACTGTGGACCATGCATTCTCCAAAAAGTTGATTTCCCTCAGGATTTTACTGTGGGTAAAGCTGGTTCCTGGAAGGCATTGATGAGCTCACAGGCCTCCAATCCAAGACTCTTCGAGGGCCAGGCATGGAGCTTCACAGTTTTACACCATAGCTTTACACCAGTGGCCTTTAGTTTCTTTTCTAAAATCTGTAGACTTCTCAGATTCCTAATGCTCTTGAGATACCAGCCAGGTCTTGACAGCCATGGGGTGGGGATGATGATGGTCAGCTGACCGTGAGGTCCGTGAGGATGATGGTCAGCTGACCGTGAGTTCTGTGATGATGATGGTCACATGACCATGAGTTCTGTGATGATGATGGTCAGCTGACCGTGAGGTCTGTGAGGATGATGGTCAGCTGACCATGAGTTCTGTGATGATGACAGTCAGCTGACCATGAGTTCTGTGATGATGATGGTCAGCTGACCATGAGGTCTGTGAGGATGATGGTCAGCTGACCATGAGTTCTGTGATGATGAAGGTCAGCTGACTGTGAGGTCTGTGAGGATGATTGTCAGCTGACCATGACTTCTGTGATGATGACAGTCAGCTGACGATGACTTCTGTGATGATGACGGTCAGCTGACCATGAGTTCTGTGATGATGAGGGTCAGCTGACCATGAGTTCTGTGATGATGAGGGTCAGCTGACCATGAGTTCTGTGATGATGATGGTCACCTGACCATGACTTCTGTGATGATGATGGTCATGCGTTCTCTGAGGATGAGGGTCAGCTGACCATGAGTTCTGTGAGGATGAGGGTCAGCTGACCATGAGTTCTGTAATGACGAGGGTCAGCTGACCATGATTTCTGTGAGGATGATGGTCAGCTGACCATGAGTTCTGTGATGATGATGGTCAGCTGACTGTGACTTCTGTGATGATGATGGTCAGCTGACCATGTTCTGGTGAGGCACATTGTGGGCATGCTGTCTCACTCAGCTCCACCCTGCCAGTGTGTTTAAAATAATGTGTTTAATCTTTCAAAATTTCACACATTTATATAATATATATGATTCATATCCATCCAGCACTTCCACTACCAACATCCATTGCCCCTCATGCCCAGGCCGATCTTGCCCCTGCTTCATGAGCTCTTTTGGTTTTATTTTTTGTTATTAATATTCACTTGAGTTTAGCAAGTGCTGTCCATCTGCACATGAGTGTATGGTCATCCACTGTGTCATGAGCAATCTGCCAATGGCCATGATCCCACAGGAGAGTGATTCTTGTATGGTAATATTTTTCAGTCTCGGGATGAGACAACAGGAGTACGCTGGAGAATATTATGAGTGGGGATGTGCATGAGAGGTGTGAACACACTGATTTCTACCTTAAGTTTGAAAATATCTGTATTTGGGATTAAACATCTATATTTCCTAATTAGCATTGCTAGAGTCAGGTTTAGTTCCCTCATTAGAATCGGGAAACAGGAATATTTTCTGAAAGATTACATTTCAAGAAATGTCTTCAAATTCTTATTAAAGACAATGCTTGCTTATAAAACTAGGCAGAAACTACATGTGCTGTTAATTTAGACACCAGTTTGATCACATGCTGTAGGAATGAAACTTTGCTTGCCTTGAGGTAAAAACTTGTAAGACCTGTCCTGTAAGACCTCTGAGGAGAATTCTGCAGAAGTAGAAACCTAAATCAAAACCGCAGATGGATAATAAGGCAAAAGAAAGCAACACAAACCTATCAGTCATAACCTTAAATATTAATGGACTAAATTCCCCAATCAAAAGACATGGACTGGGAGATTGGGTTAGGAAACAGAATCCATCGATATGCTGTCTACAAGAAACACATCTTACCCTCAAGGACAGGCACCACCTTAAAGTGAAGGGATGGAAAAAAAATATTCCAAGCAAATGGTACCAAAAAGAAAGCAGGTGTTGCTATTTTAATATCGGACAAAATACACTTCAAAGTAAAAGAAATCAGAAGAGACAAAGAAGGCCATTACATTTTCATCAAAGGAACAATTCACCAAGAAGATTTCACAATTATGAATATATATGCCCCAAATTCTGGTGCACCAAACTTTATAAAGACAATTCTCCAGGACCACAAGTCACACACTAACCCCAGTACACTCATAGTAGGGGACTTCAATACCCCACTGAGCCCTTTGGACAGGTCAACAGGACAAAGAATAAACAGAGAGACATCTGAACTGAACGATATGATACACCAAATGGACCTCATAGACCTCTACCGAATATTCCATCCTAATACCAGAGAATACACTTTCTACTCAGCACCCCACGGAACATTCTCCAAAATCGACCACATACTGGGACACAGAAGAAACCTCTACAAATACAAAAAGATTGAAATAATTTCATGCATCCTGTCAGACCACAGTGCAATGAAGCTCAACATCAACACCAGGACAAGCCCTCCTGCCTACAAGAACACATGGAGACTAAACAACACACTCTTGAATAATGAATGGGTCAAGGAAGAGATAAAGAAAGAAATAAAAACATTCCTGGAACTGAATGACAATGACAATACAACACAACAAAACCTATGGGATACCTTAAAAGCAGTCCTAAGAGGGAAGTTTATAGCCCTGGGTGCCTACATTAGAAAAACAGAAAGAGCACAAGTGAATGATCTAACACTACAGCTAAAAGCACTTGAGAGGCAACAACAGATGAACCCTAAACGCAACAGACAGGAAGAAATAACAAAAATCAGAGCAGAAATCAATGAAATAGAAACAAAGAAAACAATACAAAAAATCAATGAAGCCAAAAGTTGGTTCTTTGAAAGAATAAACAAGATAGACAGACCTCTAGCCCAGTTAACAAAAAGAAAGAAGGAACAACTCCAAATCAATACAATCTGTGATGAAAAGGGAAATATCACAACGGACAAGGAAAAGATCAAGAAAATTATATGGGAATATTACAAGAACCTATATTCTACCAAGTTTGAAAATCTAGAAGAAATGGATGAATATCTGAAATCCTGGGAATCACCAAAGCTTGGCCAAGAGGAGACCAGCAGCTTAAACAGACCCATAACATATGAAGAAATAGAGGATGTAGTAAGAAGCCTCCCAACTAAAAAAAGCCCAGGCCCAGACGGTTTCACAGCAGAATTCTATAAAACATTTCAAAAAGACCTACAACCATTATTTCTGAAACTGTTTAGAAGTATACAATCAGAGGGAATTCTCCCAAATTCCTTCTATGAAGCCAACATCACTCTATTACCAAAACCAGGCAAAGATCCAACTAAAAAGGAGAATTATAGACCCATCTCCCTCATGAACACAGATGCCAAAATTCTAAACAGAATACTGGCAAATCGCATACAGACCCACATCAAGAAGATCATCCATCATGACCAAGTTGGATTCATACCAGAGATGCAGGGATGGTTCAACATACGAAAATCAATAAACATCATCAAACACATAAACGGAATCAAAGACAAAAACCACACCATCATCTCAATTGATGCTGAAAAAGCCTTTGACAAAATCCAGCATCCCTTCATGCTTAAAGTCCTAGAAGGAATTGGATTGGAGGGATCATTCCTCAATGTAATCAAAGCCATATACAGGAAACCCACAGCCAATATCATCCTAAATGGGGAAATGACAGAAACATTCCCTTTAAAGGTAGGAACTCGGCAAGGCTGCCCCCTATCACCACTCCTCTTCAATATAGTGCTTGAAACACTTGCTAGAGCAATAAGGCAAGAAAAGGATATTAAAGGAGTACTAATTGGAAAAGAGGAAGTCAAACTATCCCTATTTGCTGATGATATGATTGTTTACTTAAGGGATGCAAAAAACTCCACCAGAAAACTCCTAGAAACGATTAACAGCTTCAGCAAAGTGGCAGGATACAAAATTAACCTTAGAAAATCAATGGCCTTTCTTTACACCAAGAACAAGCAACTGGAGAAAGAATTCAAAGAGACCTTCCCACTCACAATAGCCTCAAAAACAATAAGATACCTAGGAACAAACCTAACCAAAGACACCAAAGACCTCTACAACAAAAATTTTAAACCCTTAAAGAAAGAAATTGAAGAAGACCTCAGAAGATGGAAAAACCTCCCATGCTCATGGATTGGGAAAATTAACATTGTAAAAATGTCCATTTTACCAAAACTCTTGTATAGATTTAATGCAATCCCAATCAAAATCCCCAAGAGTTTCTTCACAGGCTTGGAAACAAAAGTTCTTAAATTCATTTGGAGAAACAAAAGACCCCGAATAGCCAAATCAATCCTGAGTGAAAAGAGCTACACAGGAGGGATCTCTATACCAGATTTTAAACTATACTACAGGGCTATAGTCATAAAAACAGCCTGGTACTGGCACAAAAACAGACCTGTTGACCAATGGAACAAAACCGAAGATCCAAATCTGAGCACATACAATTTCAGCCATCTCATATTTGACAAGGGGGCCAAGAAACCACAATGGAGAAAAGACAGCATCTTCAGCAAGTGGTGTTGGCAAAACTGGATCACCACTTGTAGAAGAATGAAATTAAACCCCTACCTCTCACCCTGTACAAAAGTCAACTCCAGATGGATTAAAGACCTCAACGTGAAACCCCAAACTCTGAAGGTGATAGAAGAAAAAGTTGGCAGCAGACTACAAGACATAGGCGTAGGAAAAGACTTCCTAAATCAGACAGCAGCTGCACAAGAATTAAGGTCGACAATTGACAAATGGGACCTCATCAAACTCAAAAGCTTCTGTACATCAAAAGAAACAATCAAGGAAGTGAAGAGAAATCCCACAGAGTGGGAGGAAACCTTCACTGCAGATACATCTGACAAAGCATTGATTTCCAGAATATATAAACTACTCAAAAAACAAAGAAAAAAGAAAACAAACGACCCGCTCAATAGATGGAGCAAAGAACTGAACAGAGACTTCACAAGCGAGGAATTAGAGATGTCTGAGAAACACCTCAAGAACTGCTCAACATCACTAATCATTAAGGAAATGCAAATGAAAACCACTTTAAGATATCATCTTACTCCAATAAGACTGGCTAGGATCAAGAAAACAAATGATACCAAGTGCTGGAGAGGTTGTGGGGAAAGGGGAACACTCATCCACTGCTGGTGGGAATGTAAACTCGTACAGCCACTATGGAAAGCAGTGTGGAGAACCCTTGGAAGACTTGGAATGAACTTGCCACCCGACCCAGCCATACCACTCCTGGGCATGTACCCTCAAGATTTATGCCACCACAGAGATACATGCATGGCCATGTTTTTTGCAGCTCTCTTCACAATAGCAAGGAGCTGGAACCAACCTAAATGCCCCTCAACTGATGAGTGGATAGAGAAAATGTTGTACATCTACACAATGGAGTTCTATGCAGCAGTAAAGAAAGACTACATCACGAGCTTTGCAAGAAAATGGCTGGAGCTAGAGAACATCATGCTGAGTGAAGTAACACAGTCCCAGAAAAACAAACGACGAATGGTATTCCCTTATCTGTGGATGCTAGTGCCAATTACCCAGTTGTAAGTATTTCTTGTGTACGACCTCCTGAGCTTTTGTCCAAAGCAGTTGGGCGTAATGCATATTGGAAACATCAACAACAACAACAGAAAGGACTGCATCAAAGAACTGACTGAAACAGTGAACCTCTGCTCAAAACAGTCAATTGCCTCATGGAGAATATTGAGAAAGACTAAGAGATGAAAAGCATGCTTGGCAGAATGCATGAGCTCTGGCGGGGTGGGGGAATGGGCGGGAACACGGGTCTAGAGTTGTTAAAGAAATAAAAATAAATTTATGTGAAAAAAAGACCTCTGAGGAGAATTATCTGATATCTCTGTGGCCATTCAGTTGCCTTTATGAGTTATCTGCAGCTCCAGAAGGTTCAGGGTATTACAATGTTTTCTTGCTTTCCTATCTCTGCAAAGTTCCAGGACCAGATGGCCCCTTCCTTTGAGGCATTGAGCAGAATGTCGCATCTCTAGTTTACCTGTTGCACAAACAAGAGATTTGCAGCCCCACCAGTAGGAGCCAAGGTGGATTGCCCTTCCCCTCCCTCCTGCCCCTACTTCCTTGCCCAGAGTACAGTAGCCTTTGATATATAAACATCACTGGCATGAATAAAACAGAGCGTCTTTTCTCCCGGCTCTCTCTGTATGAGTCCATTCATTTTCCACGGGTGATATCTTGCCCTCTCCTTGCCAGAGTTAAGCCTAGAGACTCTCAGCCTGCAGGCAGGGGCCAGCCTTGAAGTTACCAGGGAGAGGAGAACAGCATGTGGAATGTGGTCACACATGACTCAAAAACATTAAATTCCTGCAACATGCCACTTAGTAATATGATAATAGTGAGTTTCCAAAGAGGACCTATGATCCACCCAGTTACCAAGTCCTGAACTGGCTTGCAATAACAAGTGTGGCTCTTTACTGTGAAGGAGACAAACAGCCAGCCAGCCACCAAGGAACAGGCAAGGACATGCCCTTAAATAAGTTGCTGTTTTTGTAACATGGAAGGTTCAAACCTGAGTAGGAGTGTTAGTAACTTCTCTCATGGGAGCCTGTACAGCACTTTCTGGCACCACGAAAGCTGGCTAAGTTCCACCTTGATTTCTCTAGAGTGATGGTGGCTTCATAGAAGGAATTTGCGAGAAATACCTCTGTTTTTATCCTTCTAAACAATTTGAGTAATAATGGTTATAAGTCTTTTTGAAATGTTTTATAGAATTCTGCCATGAAACCTGGGCCTGGGCTTTTTTTTAGTTTGGAGGTTTCTTATTACAGCTTCAATTTCTTCATATATAATGGGTCTGTTTAAGCTGTCAATCTCTTCTTGGTTGAGTTTGGTGATTCTCAGGATTTCGGATATTCATCCATTTCTTCTAGGTTTTCAAACTTGTTAAAATAAAGGTTTTTGAAGTTTTCCCATATGATTTTCTGGATCTTTTCTTTGTCTGTTGTGATAGTTCCCTTTTAATCGCAGATTATATTGATTTGGAATTGTTCCTTCTTTCTTTTGGTTAACTGGGTTAGAGGTCTGTCCATCTTGTTTATTCTTTCAAAGACCCAAATTTTGGATTCACTGATTTTTTTTTTGTATTATTTTCTTTGTTTCTATTTCATTGATTTCTGCTTTGATTTTTGTTATTTCTTCCTGTCTGTTGAGTTTAGGGTTCATATCTGTTGTTGTCTCTCAAGTATTTTTAGCTGCAGTGTTAGATGGTTCACTTGTGCTCTTTCCGTTTTTCTAATGTAGGCACCCAGGGCTATAAATTTACCTCTTAGGACTGCTTTTAATGTATCCCATACGATTTGTTGTGTTCTGTCCTCATTGTCATTTAGTTCCAGTAATGCTTTTATTTCTTTCTTTTTCTCTTCCTTGATCCATTCATTCTTCAGCAGTGTGTTGTTCAGTCTGCACATGTTCTTGTGGATAGTAGGGCTTATCCTGGTGTTGATGTTGAGCTTTATTGTGTTGTGGTCTGATAGAATGCATGAAATTATTTCAATATTTTTGTATTTGTGGAGGTTTCTTCCGTGTCCCAGTATGTGGTCGATTTTGGAGAATGTTCCAAGGGATGCTGAGTAGAAAGTGTATTCTCTGGTATTAGGGTGGAATATTCAGTAGATGTCTGTGACGTACATTTGGTGTATTGTATCATTCAGTTCAGATATCTCTCTGTTTATTCTTTGTCCGGTTGACCTGTTCAAAGGGCTCAGTCGTGTATTGAAGTCCCTTACTCTGAGTGTACTGGGGTTAATCTGTGCCTCGTGGTCCTGGAGAATTGTCTTTATAAAGTTTGGTGCACCAGAGTTTGGTGCATATATATTCATAATTGTGAAATCTTCATGGTGAATTGCTCCTTTGATAAAAATGTAATGGTGGTTCTCAGCCGCCATGTGGGTGCTGGGGATTGAACCCGGGTCTTCTGCAAGAGCAGTCGGAGCTCTCAACTGCTAGGCTATCTCTCCAGCCCCAGGTTTGATTTTTCATAGTGTCCCACAGTTCCTGGTTGTTCCACTCTTGTGTATTTTTAAATTTTTCATAATCTTTACTTGAGGATTTTAATTGTTCTGTGTTATCTTCCAGGTCTGATATTCTTTGTTCTGCTTCCTCCATTCTGCTTCTGAGGCTTTTTCCATTCCTTTCCTCCTGATTGGATGAGTGTTTGATTTCCTTTTTCATTTCCTCTTCTGATTTCTTTAGTGTTTCCACTTCCTTTTAGAGCTTCTCAAATCTCTACCTTTAGCTCTTTGATTTGCTGGTTGGTTTTATTTTATTTTTTTCAACATGGGATCTTTTCAGTGTTTCCACTTCCTTCCGGAGTTTGTCTTTCTCTTTCTCTAGGTCCTTCTTGAGTTTTTCATTCTCTCTCCTAAGTTCTCTGACTTATTCTTTATAGTCTTTGATTTCTTCGAATATGTCCACAATTGTACTTCTAATATCTGTGTCCTGGGCCATACCCAGGAGGATCCCACTGTAGGAATCTTCCACAGGGTTGGTAGAGCTTGGTGTGGAATTATCCTGCACCTTTTCCATGTTGTCTCTTCTTCATGTCCAAGTCATGTGGTTTTCTCTTTGTCTGTATTCCAATGTGAGTCCCACATGCCTCTTCATTGTGTTGAAGGCTTGCTTTGCTAGTCTCCTTCAGATGCCTTTGTTGTTGTTTTGATTGATTTGTTTTTCTCCTTTTCTCCTTGCTTATGGAGTGTTGACTTGTCTATTTTTAGGCTTTCTATTGGAAGTCTAACTCACTCTTCCCATTCTGCTCTGAAGGTTCTCCAAAGAATCCACTTGTACACTCCTTTGGGGATTCCTTTTTATCCCATGCCCCTGGACCTGTGCTTCAGGTGGAAATCTTTGGAAATCCATAATCTCAAGTCTCACAGTGGCAATAGGCCCACCTTTTATACCAGCTAGGAGGACTCCGTTCTCACAGCCACACAACCCAATCACCCATAGATGATTGAATCAAACCAAACAATCTGTACAAGACCAAGTATTGATTTATAATTGATTTTAGTATTTGTACCTGTCTTCCAAATTATCTGTCAACTATTCTTTAGTTATTAATAGATGTTATTTGAAGAAGTAAAAATTCTGCTTGAGGAGCTAAAGAGATGGATCAGCCGTGAAGACTTGCTGCTGTTACAAAGAACCAGGAATTTGGTTCCTAGGACCTATGTGAAGGCTCACAACTACCCATTACTCTAGTTCCATGCTCTAACTGTTTCTTCTGGACTCTACAGGCAAAAAAGACACACATGTGGTGGGAGTATATACATGTAGGCATTCACATCTGTGCATAAAATAAAAATAAATAATTTAAAAATGCTTGATATTTTATAATGAAATGTTACATAATACATGATTGTGACAACATACTATTTTTCTTGAAAGACCAGAAAAGCTCACCATACCATTATATAGTGCAAATCTCATAGCTGGCACTGTGATCTTTACCATACTTTAAAAACAGAAACATTCAGGTCAGGCATTGTGGTACACACCTTTAGTGTGAGCATCAGAGAAGCAGAGGCAGGCAAATCTCTGGGAATTTAAGGCCAACATGGTAACATAATGAGTTCCAGGCCAGCTGAAGCTACAAGGAGACTCTGTCACAATAAAGACAAACAAAAAAAAAATCCAAATGAAAAACCAAACCAAACAAAACAGCAACAACAACAACAACAACAACAACAAAAAATAGAAACATTCAAAGGGCTAATTTTCTTTTTTTTTAATTTTTTAAAATTTCTTTATTTATGTGTATGAATGTATTGTCTGTGTGCAGGTCTGTGCAAATGTGTCGTGCAATGCTGTGGAGGTCGGTCAGAAGAAGGCGTCGGATTCCCCTGGAACTGGAGTTCTCCTGGAATTGGAGTTACAGACGGTTCTCAGCCGCCATGTGGGTGCTGGGGATCGAACCTGGGTCCTCTGCAAGAGCAGTGGGCACTCTTAACCGCTAGGCAAAGGACTAATTTTCTAAAGAGTGAAATATATAGGGAAAGTCTTCTAAAGTCAATCTTGGTAAGTTACACCAATTATTTGAAAGAATAGGAGAAAATTACTGAAAAAGCAAGATACATTCTTCATTTGATATTTTGAATATTTAGGTGCAAAGCAATAACATTTAAGTCTTATATTCCTTCATTTTTCATATTTTGTGTTAATTATTCTATATAAGATGCAAAAGTATAAGCAGATAACTAACAAAATCCATTTCTCTGATTAATACGATCTTTGTTTCAATGCAAACTACCACATCATTGGCGCATGGAAGATAAAAGTATGATCTCTATTTTATCCTATATATTTTCTGATGTGGATTTTGGCTTAATCAATAGACTCAAAGCAAACTTGTATTTATATTTAATATTATATTTAATATTTAACATTAATCAAAAAGCCAGAAAAATCCCTACAAAACATTAATTTTAATAAATAGACTAGGTACCATCCTGATCTTGCTTGTTTCTTTGTGGATAAATGGAAATTAATTCCAGGTCTTGAGAGGCAGAGGCAGGAATATCTCTGTGAGTTCAAGGCCAGCCGTTCCAGGACATCTAGGGCTGTCTCAAAAAGAAAAAAAAGAAAAAAAGAAAGGAAGAAAAAAAAGTGAAAAAGCAACATTTTGCTTACTCCTTAGATAATTGCTTCATGCAAACACTGGGTTTTATTTTTTTTATTTTTTTTTAATTCTTATTTATTTATCTTATGTGTATGAATGTACTGTCTGCATGAGGTCTGTGCATCCGTATCGTGCAATGCCGCGGAGATCAGAAGAGGGCATCGGATTCCCCTGGAACTGGAGTTCTCCTGGAATTGGAGTTATGGACGGTTCTCAGCCACCATGTGGGCGCTGGGGATCGAACCCAGGTCCTCTGCAAGAGGAGTCGGTGCTCTTAACCGTTAGGCCATCTCTCCAGCCCCAAAACTGGATTTTATACATGAAACATCACACACAAAATATGCGCATAATTGACTTCTTCTCTGGTCATCCCAGTGTGCAGGAGAACTCCAAATGGTGAATCATAGTACACTGCCCTCACTTTTTTTTAACTTGCTTAATTAGTATCTCAATTAAAGCACTTTGCTTGTTTTGTGGAAAGAAAATACCTATTTTGCTAAATAGTTACATTAGAGTCATTACCTTTCTACCATTAACACTCTCACTATAGCTTATTACTGTCTCTGTTCCATCAGTTTGGGATTTTGTGATCTTTTTCAAATTAAGAAAGATGTTAATTACCACACAGCCAATAACCCACAAGGAAAAATCAAAACATGGTCTGTGTTCAAGAGACAAAATTCTGGGTTTCTCCATCACCCAGGGCATTATACCAGCCTAAGTTCTGAATGTGAGAAAGACCCTTTGCAGGGCAGTGAAGGACACCTGGAAAGGCAGGTTCCCAGCAGCCCATTATTGGGCAGATCAACTTTAATAAAGAGGAAATTAGGAAAATTAACAAGACTCAGGGACACCTTATTATGGTGCAGCTCCAAATACCCAGCTGAAGGACCCCCAGTGGACACAGTTAAAGCATTCCAGAAGTGGTTTGCTGCTCCCTGTAACTGTAGTCACTACACATAGAATGGAAACTGCGGATGCCCATTTGTGGCAGTTTCTAATGCATCCTTATAGTCACAGTCACCATGCATGAGTCCATGCATGTATTCAACAATGTTTTCAGCTGCAGTATATACCAGGTCCC
Organism: Rhizomys pruinosus; assembly: GCA_009823505.1. Classification (NCBI taxonomy): domain Eukaryota; kingdom Metazoa; phylum Chordata; class Mammalia; order Rodentia; family Spalacidae; genus Rhizomys; species Rhizomys pruinosus. The sequence goes on from VZQC01006589.1 coordinate 7,280,965, forward strand.
CATTCAAATAGACCAGAGTTCTTGATGTTGAAGGGGAAAGAGAAGGAATTTAAGAAAGACGTGTGGGGTCTGACTGAAGATAACTTTGATATTAATTAAAGACATTTACATGTCCTGCAAAGATCAACGCTAAATGGAGAGATATGGGAGGAAGAGAATGATCATCAACCCCAGGCAAGGAGACACTGAAGTTGGCAGAGGGAGCTAGAGGCCTCTCCTGATCAAGGACTTACAAGACAGCTGACAGCACCAACTTTCTCTGAAAGAGCATCCGAGGCCCTCTGGAAAACACACACTTTCTCCCACTTCCTGTGTTCATCCATGAACCTCTTTATGGACTGACATAGGGTTTGGAGAGTGATAAGGTTGACACAGTCAGAGCTTATTTAATGAAAGACGATCATATGCACGTTCGTAATGCTGGCAGAATATTTGTGCTGTTCAATTGAATCCCAGGAAGATTGCTCCCATCCCAAATTGCTTTAGCCACAGCAATATTTATTTTGTATTATCATATTCTAAATTACTTTTCCTGTTTCATCTTTCCTTGTCGTTAATCATCAAGTGCCTCTTCCTAGTCAGTGACAATTTCAAGGAGGATTTTCTGTTTGGCGTGTAGGTATTGAATTGAAATTCTTTTAGGGTCTGCTCTTCACTTCTATTGATTCACTTATTTTTCCAGCAGTCACTCATACATGACTTTTGCAAATTGAAGGTGGCTGAGACCCTGAGAGAGGATCTGAGCATGGAGCCCTGATGAGCTTTGCGCAATGGTGGCCAACTCAAACAAAGATCAGGTCTGATCACTCCTTTTAAGAAGATTGAGGGCTCTAAAGGTGAATCAACTTATGAAAGTCACACTGTCCATCAAAAGTTAAATAATCATGCTACTTGTTCTAGTTTCTCTTTGATTGCTGAGACAAAACACTCTGACAAATTCCAACTTGGGAGGAAAGTGTTTATTTGGCTCATGTGCCCTGGGTCACAATTCATCACTGAGGGAACTCACCATAAAAACGGCCGAGAACTGTCTGAAACTCCAATTCCAGGAGAACTCCAGTTCCAGGGGAATCTGAGACCCTCTTCTGACCTCCGTGGCATTGCGCGACACGGGTGCACAGACTTGCATGCAGACAGTACATTCATACACATAAAAAATAAATTAAAAAATTTAAAATAAATAAATAAATAAATAAAAAATAAAAGTCCAAATGCTTAAAAGGTCAGTTTATTAAGAATCTCTTTACTGTGGGTTCCTGTAAATTCCAAAACAAGTACTGTCTTATTTCAATCAGACACACCTAAGCAAAACCTAGTCCAGCAAAGTAGCTCAAAGCTAGACATCTGGGATTCACTCATAATCTTCTGGTCTCCAAAGGGTTTCTATTTCTCTGACTCTGGTGTCCACAGCACATACAGCTCATCTCACAGGCCCAGGCCAGCTCATTCCACAACTGCTGCTGCTCTTGGTGGTCATCCCATGGTCCTGGCATCTCCAAAAAGCTGTGGTCTCTACTGAAACTGAGGCAGCACCTTCACCAATTGTCTCTTCTGACCTCTCCTGGTGCAAAACCTCAGCTTCTCTTCATGGCCCCTGTAATCCTGAGGTCTTCACTGCAATCAAGTGTGCACTTTCACCAATGGCTTTTCCTGGCTTCTCACAGTGCAAAGCCTCACCTGGTTTCTGTGGCCCCTTCACATTTCAACACCAGAACCGTATAGGAGACTCTTAAACATTACCAAGTCCTGCTTCTGGCTTCAGGTAGAGTGTGGGAATGAAACTTTTTGTGTGGCTTGAAGCTAGAACTTGTAAGACCTGTCCTGGAAGATCCCCAGTTATCTGATATCTCTGTGGGCATTCAGTTGCCTCTGTGAGTTATCTATCTGTAGCAGGAAGGTTTGAGATAGTACAATGATTCTTGCTTTGCCCTATCTCTGCAAAATTCCAGGCCCCTTCCCTTGAGGCATTGAGCAAAATGTCACACCTCTAGTTACCTGTTGCACAAACTGGAGCTATGCAGCCCCCCCCCAATTAGAACCAAGGTGGCTCACCCCTCCCTTCCACCTGTCCCCCACTTCCTTGCCCAGAGCACAGTAGCCTTCAATATATAGACCTCACTGACAGAAAATAAACAGAGTTCCTATTCTCCCCAGCTCTCTTCATGTGTGAGTCCATTCATTTCCAGGGGTGATCTCCTGTGGTCCCCCCCCCCACTGGCAGGAGCAAAGCCTAGAGACTGTCAGCCTGCAGGCAGGAGCTGAGCCAAGAAGGGAAGGACAGTGTGTGGAATGCAGCCATGCATTACTCAGAGACATTGAACAGTGACAGTGGAGGCTCAGGCCCCTCTGGACCACAGCTTCTGTGTGCTGACCCTGAGGAAATTCTTCCCAAAAGATTTCATGACAGGGACACTGGTCTCTTGTTATTACAGCGGATTTTTCCGCCCCAGCTAACCAGAATCAATTGTTCCAGTACAACAATGGTTTCACTTCAGGTTCTTGTCTGTTGTTCCTTACAGCTGATTCTTCGGCCCCAGCTTACCAGAACCCATAGATTCTTTTATTTCTAAATTTTTTATAATTTTTATTTATTTATTTTTATGTGTATGAGTGTACTGCCTGCATGCAGGTTTGTGTACCTGTGTCGTACAATGCCACGGAGGTCAGAAGAGGGCGTTGGATTCCCCTGGAACTGGAATTAAAGATGGTTTTTAGCTGCCATGTGGGTGCTGGAAATCGAACCTAAATCTTCTGCAAGAGCAGTCGGTGCTCTGAACTGCTGAGCCATCTCCCCAGCCCCATAGAACCCATTGATTCTTAATTAAAAAGTATCATGCAAACAGTCCTGATGGGCTCTGCTTCCCCTTGAAGCTTCACAAGCCAGGCCTCCATCATCTACAACTCTTTCAGCATAATTGTTCAAAGTTCCACAGCAAGGAACTTTAGGCACTCAATGACTTTTCCAGCCCAAAGTTCCAAATGCTTCAACAATCGTCCCCCCAAAACACCAAGACCAGGTCTGTCTCAGCAATAGCCCATTCTCTGGTACCAATTTCTCTTCTAGTTTCTCTTTGATTCCTGAGACAAAATACTCTGGCCAATTCCAACTTGGGGAGGAAAGGGTTTATTTGGCTCACATCTCCTGGGTCACAATTCACCACTGATGGAACCCGCCAGGGCAGGAACCTGGAGGCAGGAGCTGAAGCACAGGCCATTGAGGAATGCTACTTGTTTGCTTAGTCTCTTGGCCCATGCCTAGGCTGCTATCTTATACTGTATATAACAACCTGCCCAAGGGTGGCAGCACCCACAGTGGGCTGGGCCCTCCCACACTGCTCAACATTCAAGACAATTCTCCACAGATGTAGCTACAGGCCAGTCCAATGGAGCCAATTCCCCAATTGAGGTTCCTTCAACCTGGGTGTATCAAGCTGACACTAAAGCTATCCAGCACACTACCCATCACATGTCTCTCTATGCTTACTTTTCATTGCCTATTTATGTGGACTTTGAACCTTATCAAGAAGGCACATCCTCATAGATTTTTCATCAATTTGCTAGGTGTACTGGAATTACTGGCTTCCTAGATTATATCTTTCTATGACATAAAACCCATGCAGATCATCAAAATTATGCAGAATAAATTTCTGATGATCAGCTCTATACGAAAATCCTAGGACAGAGGCTGAGTCTTATGTGCATGCATGCACCAACTCTGGCTCTTACAATCTTTCTACTCCCTATTCCACAATGGGCTCTGAGCCATGGACTGGTGAAGTTTAATATCAGAGTCCTATCCAGGAACACACACTCTGCAGTCTCTTACTCTCTGAATCTTAGCCAGCTGTGGGCTTCTTTTTTATCTGATTAACAGCACTGTCACTATAATTTATAAATATTGTTCCAGATTCCTAGATTCCTATATATCCCTCTTTATCAGAAAGAAAAAGCAAGGCTGTTGCAAATTCTCACACTCTTCTCTTAAGCTGCAGGGTATATCTGAGTCATCATCTCTTTCCTTTTGAAATGTTCACACCTTGAATAATGAAGAACAACAATCCACTAATAGTCCTGGTTTAGAAAAATAAAAAATTCATAATTCTTTATTAACCACTAAGCTGTTACATAGACAATTCTTTGGAATACTTCCTGTGGGCAATTAATTCTCTCTGTCTCTCTGTCTTTGTCTCTCCATCTCTGTCTCTGTCTCTCTCTCTCTCCTCGGACACACAGTGGTAAATATAAGAGTTTATTTTTATTCATATAAGAAGTTCCTGTGACTGCCAGGCATGGTGGCACATGCCTTTAATTCTAGCACTTGGGAGGCAGAGGTAGGCAGATCTTTGTGAGTTCAAGGCCAGCCTGATCTACAGAGTGAGTTCCAGGATAGCTGGGGCTACAGGGAAACCCTGTCTCGAAAAGAAATAAAAAAGAATTTCCTGTAGCTGGAGTGATGGCTCAATAGTTAAGAGCACCAACTGCCCTTTCAGAGGACCCAGGTTTGATGCCAAGCACCCACATGGTGGCTAAGAACTGTCTTTAACTCCAGCTCCAGGGGAATCCAACGCCCTCTTCTGACCTCTGAGGCATTGCATGACATGGGTGCACCAACCTACATGCAGACAGTACACTCATACACATAAGTAATAATAGTAATAATAATAATAATAATAATAATAATAATAAAGTTCATGAAGGTGAGTATGCCTACAGCTTGGGAGAGTCCAGTTAGGTGGATAGGGTTCTTATGTTCTTATTCCCATATTTCTAGTCATATTTAGGATTATTTCTCTTTTTAAAATATTTTAAATATTTTTTATTTATTTTCATATGTGTTGTCTGCATGTAGGTTGGTGCACCCGTGTCGTGCAATGCTGCGGAGGTCAGAAGAGAGTGTCAGATTCCCCTAGAACTGGAGTTAAAGACGGTTCTTAGCTGCCATGTGGGTGCTGGGGATCGAACCCGGGTCCTCTGCAAGAGCAGTCGGCACTCTTAACTGCTAGGCCATCTCTCCAGCCCCGGATTATTTCTCTTAAAACCATCAAATAAATATGTTTGAGGTTTCCTGTGTAAGGACTATAAAAATATGTTCCATCCCTACTGCTCACATTCAAAGATATAATTTGAAGATGAAGCCATGACTCTATGCATCACATTATATCTACATGTCTAGGGTATCAGCCATATACATGTGCATCTTGCTGTAAATCCCTGTTATATTGTAGACTGTATTCACAAATAATCATCTGTCTTTTTCTTTCTAAACATAGTAGTCACAGAGAACCTTGTTTCCTAAGATGATGTTGCTTAGAATCCCCTAATCACCCTGCTAACCTAAATGGATGGTTCTGACTACAGAGACCCCATGCCCAACAGATCCCAGTTCCTCCTGCTCTGGAACCCTGAGAGCAAGTGTAAGCTGTTCTTTCAGACCATGTGCACAAACACAGGTGGCATACCCACATATATTCAGGATAGGAATAATTCATTAAAAAAAAGTATCCATGAAGAGAAACTAAATCAAGGATTTTTTTCCTCAGGATTTTTAAAGTTTTTCTATGCAGAAGGTTATTGTTGTGCACAGAAGTTTCCTATTCCAGTCAGTTATTTGATGTAGTCCTTTCATTGTTGTTGTTCCTTCCAATTTGTATTGGTCCAAAATATGCCTATATGTACATCACACATATAACAAAAGTATGACATCCAAAATTAAACTCTATCTTAATTCCAAAACATGTGTAGGGATTCATTTTTCTCTATTTATTATTTTTTTGTATGTGTATGAGTGTACTGTCTGCATGCAGGTCTGTGCACCCGTGTCGTGCAATGCTGCGGAGGTCAGAAGAGGGTCTCCAATTCCCCTGGAACTGGAGTTCTCCTGGAATTGGAGATACAGATGGTTCTTAGCAGCCATGTGGGTGCTGGGGATCGAACCCAGGTCCTCTGCAAGAGCAGTCAGCGCTCTTAACCACTAGGCTATCTCTCCAGCCCCTCTCAATTTAATTTTATATTAAAATAACCACTTCCATCCACTGGAGCACAAAGTAAGGTCTTGCTAGACCAGGCTTCCCTTTTTGAAGCATGAGCAGGCTTTCCTTTTTATTGACTTGAAACTGGCTGAAGTCCCATTAGTGGATCTCCAAGACTACCCTGCACAGGAAGAATGGTTACTCACATTTGCAGGACATTTCAAGAGATGCACCATGGATAGTCCTCTGGGACTTAGTTTCCCTCTGAGGGCAAGGAACAAAGTTATCCATTAAGACCCTTGACCAAATGGGTATGGTTATTAAGTATGGTTAAGCATCCAGAAAGGCTCAGATACACCAGCCTAATACTTTTACCTACTTTATAATATTTTAGAAAATGCATGGAGGCCAGGCGTGGTGGCGCATGCCTTTAATCCTAGCACTTGGGAGGCAGAGGCAGGCAGATCTTTGTGAGTCCAAGGCCAGCCTGGCCTACAGAGTGAGTTCCAGGACAGCTGGGGCTACAGGGAGACCTTGTCTCGAAAAGACAAAAAAAAAAATGCATGGAAAATAGCTCAAGCAGCCTTGTATGAGAAATACTAAGAAGCACTCCCATAAAATAAATACTGTGCTTAGACAATGTCATGACAAACTAAGGGTTTTTGCATTCCTTTGATCTTATATTACTCTAAAGTATATACACATATCCTTCATCCATATACCAAAACTTCCTAACTCTGAAAACAAATGGTAGTTTAGTTCTAGAACCTGTTAAGGGATTCACAATTTAAGAGCATAGTTGCTTTCAGGTCACGAAGAAAATAACATTAATTTTGCTCAGAGTGCACAGATCCGGGGTTTCCCAGGACCACCTGAAGCACAGGTATGAGCCAGGTACTTCAGCCAGGCAGATTGTTGGATAATTCTATCTCTGGGTTGTTGGGTATTCATTTCATTGGTCTGTTGGATAATTCAATCATTGTCTTAAGGGGGTGGAGTCTCCCTTGCTAGCTTGTATAACAGGTGGGCCTGTTGCCACTGTGACACTTGAGTGCACAGAGCTTAGATCAGATATTTCCCAGGACCACCTGAAGCAAAGAGTACCAGGGCACCGGCTAAATGAGGCATATCATCTCCCCTCCAAAACTGTAATTGCTGAGGGAGTGTCCAAGTAGATTCTTTAGAGAACCTCCAGAACAGAAAGGGAAGAGTGAGTTAGACTTCCACGATAGAAAGCCTAAAACCTAGACAAGTGTACACTCTATAAACAAGGAGGAAAAACAAATCAAACAAATAACCAAACAAATAATGAAGACATCTGAAGAAGGCAAGCAAAGCAGGCCTTCAACACAGTGAAGAGACATTTGGGATTCACATTGGAATATGGGCAAAGAGAAACCCATATGATAGGGGCACGATGAAGGGACAACATGGGAAAGGTGCAGGATAATTCCACATCAACCCTGTGGGGGAGTCTCACAGTGGGATCACTTTTGGAAAGGCCCAGGACACACATCTTAGAGGAACAATATCAGACATATTCAAAGAAATCAAAGACTATAAAGAACAAGTCAGAGAACTAAGGATCTAGAGATGGAGAATATTAAATGCCAGAAAGAACTAGAGGGAGAAAATGACAAACTTCAGAAGGAAGTGTAAACACTGAAAAGATCCCATGTTGAAATAAAAGAAGGAAAGCAACCAGCGAAGCAAAGAGCTACATGAAGAGATTGAGAAGTTCCAAAAGAAAGTGGAAATACTAAAGAAATCACAAGATGAAATGAAAAAGGAAATCAAACACTTAACCAATCAAGAGGAAAGGAATGGGAAAAGCCTCAGAAGTAGAATGGAGGAAGCAGAACAAAGAATATCAGACTTGGAAGATAACACAGAACAACTAAAAACCTCAAGTAAAGATAAAGAAAAATTTAAAAATACACAAAATTGGAACAACCAGGAATTGTGGGACACTATGAAAAGATCAAACTTCAGCATCATAGGAATAGAGGAAGGAGAAGAATCCCAAGAGAATGGTATTGATCAGATCTTCAACAGAATAATAGAGGAAAATTTCCCCAAACAAACAAACAAAAAAAGATAAACCAATACAAATATAAGAAGCACATAGAACTCAAAACAGACAAGATCAGAAAAGAAACTCCCCATGCCATATTATAGTTAAAAAGCTAGATGCTCAAAACAAAGACAAAATTTTCTTTTCAAGAAAAAAACAAAACTTACATATAAGGGGAAACACATCAGAATTACAACTGACTACTCAATGCAAACTATGAAAGCAAGAAGAATGTGGAGCAAAATCATTCCCAGTGCTAAAGGACTAGAGATCCCAAGCCAGGTTATTATAACCAGCAAAAATATCAATTATAGTTGAAGGAGAGAGAAAACTCTTCCATGACATAAACAAGAGGAAAGAATACATGTCTGGAAAACCAACCCTTCAGAGAATACTTGAAGCAATTCAAAAGTCAGAAGAAAGGAGCAACTGTCCCCATTCACTTAGAAAGAGAAATTCATAAAAGTATAACTCCAGAAGTAGAGACCTACACCAAAAATGAAAATGGATAATAAGATGAAAGGAAGCAACACATATCTTTCAGTTATAACCTTAAATATTAATGGAATAAACTCCCCAATCAAAAGACACAGACTGGGAGATTGGAGTAGGAAACAGAATCCATCTATATGCTGTCTACAAGAAATGCATCTTACCCTCAAGGATAAGCACCAACTTAAAGTGAAGGGATGAAAAAAATACTCCAAGCAAATGGTTCCAAAAATAAAGCATGTATTGCTATTTTAATATCAGACAAAATAGATAACAAAGTAAAAGAAATCAGAAGAGACAAAGAAGTCCATTACATCTTTGTCAAAGGAACAATTGATTTCACAATCATGAATATATATGCACCAAACTCTGGTGCACCAAACTTTAGAAAGACAATTCTCCAGGACCTCAAGGTACAGATTAACCTCAGCACATTCATCATAGGGGACTTCAATACCCCACTGAGTCCTATGGACAGGTCAACCAGTCAAAGAATAAAAAGAGAGATATCTGAACTGAATGATATGATATACCAAACAGACCTCACAGACATCTATTGACTATTCCAACCTGATACCATAGAATACACTTTCTACTCAGCACTCCACAAAACATTCTCCAAAATCAACCACATACTGGGACACACAAAAAACCTCCATGAATACAAAAAGTTTGAAAGAATTTCATGCACTCTATCAGACCACAGTGCAATAAAGCTCAATATCAACATCATGATAAGCCTTAATATCTAGAAGACCACATGGAGATTAAACAATACACTCCTGAGTAAGGAATGGGTCAACGAAGAAATAAAGAAAGTAATAAAAGCATTCCTGGAACTGAATGACGATGATAAAACAACACAACAAAACCTATAGGATGCTTCAAAAGCAGTCCAAAGAGGTAAGTTTATAGCCTTGGGTGCCTACATTAGAAAAACAGAAAGAGCACAAGTGAACAATCTAACACTGCAGCTAAAAACACCTGAGAGACAACAACAAATAAACCTTAAACGCAACAGACAGGAAGAAATAACAAAAATCATAGCAGAAATCAATCAAATAGAAACAAAGAAAAAAATACAATCAATGAATCCAAAAGTTTGTTGTTTGAGAGAATAAGCAAGATAGTCAGACCTCTAGCTCAGTTAACAAAAAGAAAGAAAGAACAACTCCAAATCAATAGAATATGTGATGAAACAGGAAAAATCATAACAGACAATAAAAACATCCAGACAATCATATAAGAATACTTCAAAAACCTATACTCTACTAAGTTGGAAAATCTAGGAGAAATGGATGAATATCTGAAATCGTGGGAATCACCAAAGCTTAACCAAGAAGAGATCGACAGCTTAAACAGACCCATAATATATGAAGAAATTGAAGATGTAATAAGAAATCTTCCAACTAAAAAAAGCCCAGGCCCAGATGGTTTCATGGCAGAAATTATAAAACATTTCAAAAAGACAACCATTATTACTCAAATTGTTCAGAAGGATAAAAAAAGAGGGAATTCTCCCAAATTCATTCTATGAAGCCAGCATCACTCAAATACCAAAACCAGGCAAATATACTACCAAAATTGAGAACTACAGACCCATCTCACTAATGAACATAGATGCAAAAATTCTCAAGAAAATACTTGCAATCTGCATACAGACACAAATCAAGAAGATCATCCATCGTGAACAAGTTGGAATCATACCAGAGATGCAGGGAGGTTCAAAATAAAAAAATCAATAAATATCATAAAACATACAAATGGACTGAAAGACAAAATCCACACAATTATCACAATTAATGCAGAAAAAGCTTTTGACAAAATCCAACATCCCTCATGCTTAAAGTCCTAGAGGGAATTGGATTGGAGGGATCATTCCTCAATGTAATCAAAGCCATATACAGGAAATCCACAGCCAATATCATCCTAAAGGGAGAAACAAAAGAAGTATTCTCTTTAAAGGTAGGAACTCAGCAATGCTACCATCTGTCACCACTCCTCTTCAGTATAGAGCTTGAAACACTTGCTAGGGCGATAAAGCAAGAAAAGGAAATTAAAGGAATACTAATTGGAAAAAAAGGAAGTCAAGCTATCTCTCTATGCTGATGATATGATTGTTTACTTAAGTGATGCTAAATCCTCCACCAGAACATTCCTAGAAATGATTAAGAGCTTCAGTAAAGTCGCAGGATACAAAATTAACTGAGGAAAATCTGTGGCCTTTCTTTACAACAACAGCAAGCAACTGAAGAATGAATATAAGGAGACCTTCCCACTCACAATAGCCACAAAAACAATATGATACCTAGGAACAAACCTAACCAAAGACACCAAAGATTTCTACAATAATTTTTAAACCTTTGAAGAAGGATATTGATGAAGATGGAAAAACCTTCCATGCTCATGGATGGGGAAAATTAATATTGTAAAAATGTCCATTCTACCCAAACTATTATACAGATTTAATGCAATCCCAATTAAAATCCCCAAGACTTTCTTCTCAGGCTTGGAAAAAAAGTTCTTAATTTCATTTGGAAAAACAAAAGACACCAATAGCCAAAACATCCCTGAGTGAAAAGAGCAGTACAAAGGGGGATCTCTTTACCAGACTTCAAACTATACTACAGGGCTATAATCATAAGAAACAGCCTGGTACTGGCACAAAAACAGACCTGTTGACAAATGGAACAAAACTGAAGATCCAAAATTGACCACATACAGTTTCAGCCAATTCGTATTTGACAAGCAGGCAAAGAAGACACAATGGAGGAAAGACAGCATCTTCAACAAAAGGTGTTGGTAAAACTGGATCACCACTTGTACAAGAATGAAATTAATCCCCTACCTATCACCCTCTACAAAAGTCAACTCCAGATGGATTAAAGACCTCAATGTGAAACTTCAAACTATGAAGGCAATAGAAGAAAAAGTTGGCAGCAGACTACAAGACATAGGTATAGGAAAAGACTTCCTAAATCAGACAGCAGCTGCACAAGAAATAAGATTGACAATTGGCAAATGGGACCTCATTAAGTTCAAAAGCTTCTGTATATAAAAGGAAACAATCAAGGAAGTGAAGAGAAATCCCACAGAGTAGGAGGAAACCTCCTTAGATATATCTGACAAAGCTTTGATTTCCAGAATATGTAAACTACACAAAAAACAGACAAGAAAGAAAGCAAATGACCCACTCAATAGATGGAGCAAAGAGCTGAACAGAGACTTCACAAGTGACGAATTAGAGATGGCTGAGAAACATCTTAAGAAGTGTTCAAAGTCCCTAATCATTAAGGAAATGCAAATTAAAATCATTTTAAGATATCATCTTACTCCAATAAGACTGGCTACCATCAAGAAAACAAATGATACCAAGTGCTGGAGAGGTTGTGGGTAAAGGGGAACACTCATCCACTGCTGGTGGGAATGTAAACTCATACAGCCATATGGAAAGCAGTGTGAAGGACCCTTGGAAGACTTGGAATGAACTTGCCACCTGACCCAGCCATACCACTCCTGGGTATTTACCCACATGACTCATCTTACTGCAGAGATACATGCACAGCCATGTTTATTGCAGCTTTCTTCACAATAGCAAGGAGCTGGAACCAACCCAAGTGTCCTTCAACTGATGAGTGGATAGAGAAAATGTGGCAAATCTACATAATGGAGTTCTATGCAGGTAAATGGCTGGAGCTAGAAGATATCATGCTGAGTGAAGTAACACAGTCCCAGAAAAACAAAGGAGGAATGGCATCCCTCATCTGTGGATGCTAGTGCCAATTGCCTAATTGTATGGCAAACTGAGCAATGTCAATGTGATCTGAAAACAACTGTGCTCTTATATTGTGAATCCCTTAAAATATATTAAACAATTTTTATTTTTTTTATTTTTATTTTTATTTTTTTCTAATTAAATTAGTTTTTATTGATGCTTTGTGCATTTCATACATTTTTTCCAATTCAGTTCAGGCTTATTTCCCTTT
>VZQC01006589.1:7297930-7309230 GCA_009823505.1 Rhizomys pruinosus
ACAAACAAATCTTTTCCCATAGTTAGTTTTAAGATTTGAATTGCAAGGGTTTGATGAAAAGGTTTCATGTCTTTCTGTACCCCCCCCCTTTTTTTTAGCGTATGAGTCTCCAGAAGACAGTTGTATTATACATGACTATAGGGTGGAGTCAAGGCACAGATTTCATCAAATTCACCCATGTTGTTTTGGGTGACTATATATGATTAACTTGGGAAGCAAACTTAATTTTTACATTAAATCATCTTAAAGAGAATGCTACAAGGTGATACTGTACAACAGGGAAATTATAGAGAATATTTGTATGTGTCAATCCCAAAGTTCTTGCTCTACAGATTAAAATATATTAAACAAATTTTAAAAAAGAAAAAGAGCACTAGGAAGATTAATGTTGAAGCCAAACCAAGTGCTGATGGACAGGGTCTCTTTGATAAGGAGATTAAGGTAATTAAGGAGAAGCATAGAGATTTACAAGTAAACAATGGAAAGAGTACTTTAGGGCAAGACCACACCCATCTAAGCTTCCAAAATGTGAAGGGAAAATGCTGCAAGTGTTTTCTACTCCAAAATTCAAGGGGGAGAAAAGCTGCAAATGCATCTTGCATCATAGATGGTCCTGAGTCCACAGGAGGCAGGGGGTAGAATAGTGGTTTGAATGGGAGTGTCCCCCACAGGCTCCAAGTCTTGAGACATGTTGTCCCCAGTTGGTATGCTGTTTTGGAGGGTTTTAGAAGGTATGCCCTTCCTGGAGGAATCTCATAACTGGGGGTGGACTTAGAGAGTTCTTAAAGTCTTGGCAGTTTCTGCTCCCACTCTGTTTCCTGAATTAAAGACCACAAAGTGAACCCCCAAACTCCGAAGACTATAGAAGAAAAAGTTGGCAGCAGACTACAAGACATAGGCATAGGAAAAGTCTTCCTAAATCAGAGAGCAGCTGTGCAAGAATTAAGCTCGACAATTGACAAAAGGGACCTCATTAAACTCATAAGCTTCTGTACTTCAAAAGAAACAATCAAGAAATTGAAGAGAAAACCAACAGAGTGGCAGGAAAACTTCACCACAGATACATCTAACAAAGCATTGATTTCCAGAATATATAAACTACTCAAAAACAATGAAGAAAGAAAATAAATGATCCACCCAAAAGATGGAGCAAAGAGCTGAACAGAGACTTCACAAGTGTGGAACTAGAAATATCTGCGAAACATCTTAAAAAGTGTTCAATGTCACTAATTATTAAGGAAATGCAAATTAAAACCACTTTAATATATCATCTCATTCCAGTAAGACTGGCTAGGATCAAGAAAACAGTTGATACCAAGTGCTGGAGAGGTTGTGAGGAAAGGGGAACACTCATCCACTGCTGGTGGGAATGTAAACTTAATAGCCACTATGGAAAGCAGTGTGGAGAACACTTGGAAGACTTGAAATGAACTTGCCACCTGACCCAGCCATACCACTCCTGTGTATATACCCACAAAACTCATCTTACCACAGAGCTACATGCACAGCCATGTTTATTGAAGCTCTCTTAACAATAGCAAAGAGCTGCAACCAACCCAAGTGTATGCCTCAACTGAGGAGTTGATAGAGAAATTGTGGTACATCTACACAGTGGAGTTTTATGCAGTGGTAAACAAAGATGACATCAAGAACTTTGCAGGTAAATGGATGGAACTAGAAGATATCATGCTAAGTGAAGTAACACAGTTCCAGAAAAACAATGAATGGTATCCCTCATCTATGGATTTCAGGGCCAATTAGCTAATTGTATGGCAAACTGAGCAACTTTAATGTGATCTGAAAACAACTTGCTCTTATATTGTGAATCCCATAAATAAATAAATAAATAAATAAATAAATCACTGATGAAAATTTCCCAAATCTAGGAAAAAGATACCTATCATAGTATCAAGAGGCATAGAGAATAGCTAGTATACAGGAGCAGAAAGAAAACTTTACAGGCCATATAATAGTCAAAACTCTAAATAAACAGAACAAAGAAAAGACACTGAAGCCTGTGAGAGGGAGAGAGCAAGTGAAGGCAGAAAGAACAACCATCAGGAAAACAGCTGACCATTGGATCCAGACTATGAAAGCTAGAAGGACTTGAAACAACGTAAGTTATGAAGCAGCCCATATTCAATCACAGACTACTATATCCAGCAAGAATATCAGCTGTGAATGAAGGAAAAAGTAAAAGCTTTCCATGATAAAAATAGATTTAAGAAATTTACGTCCATAAAACCACCTCTATAGAGAATAATTGATGGAATACTTTAGTCTAAAGAAATGATTAAACACTCTCAAGAAGGCATGAGAAATAAATTATCCCAGAACAGCCAGCCAAAAAGGTCTAAGAAAACAGTTTGACAGAACCAATATACCAGGAATCACTGAACATTTCCTAATAACTCTCAACATTAATGGTCTCAGCTCCTCAGTAAAAATACACAGACTGATTGGATTAGAAAACAGGATCTATCAATTTGTTGCCTCCATGAAACACACCACAGCAACAATAATCAATATCATCTTAAGATTAATGCATCTCTTAGTTCTCAACAGAGAAGCACCACTTATACAGCAGATGCTCTTTGGTACAAAGAACTACAACTGGCCAACATGCAGAGAACAAGAGGCTGCAGACTGCTCTATCCCTTCATCAGACTAGCAATATTGAACTTCTGCCTACAAAGTCTCTGGCATCTTTGCAGAAAAGCAGGGGGTGGGGCAGAAATGTTCTAAGAGATAGAAAAGTTGGTTAAATACAAGAAAACAAGTTTTTCTGACAGCTGATAAGAACTCACAGTAATAGGGAATGCATGGACAAGTCCCACATGATCTCAAGCCAGACAAAAATCCCAGCATAGACTTGGGAAATAGGATAGGAAGCTCCAATCTCACCCGAGGAACTCTTAGTCATTGATGACTACTGAGATGGGGATATTCAGTCTCACTTAAGTGTGAGAATCTCAGTAGATTGACAAGGCTCCAGTGGATGAACCCACACTGAAGGCTGTCTGGAGACACAAACATGACTTTATAGCTGTATACCACCAGGCCTGGTCACAAATGGGGAACTCTAATGTTGTGTGATAATGGTGTGTCAGTGTTGGTTCATAACTTATAAATGAAGCCCTCATTTTGTTGGATGATATCAATAGTGGTGAGAACTTTGTACATATCTGAGTATGAGCCATATGGGAAGGGAAATTCTTCTCTTCATAGCTCAATTTTGCTGTGAGTCTAAAACTATTTTATAAAGTACACTCCATGTGATGAACCCATACTTGGACATAAAGTGAGGGAATGAGAGAAGTTGGGTTGGATCTGAGATGAGATGGACGAGGGAGTCTGAAGATGATCAAAATAGATTGTATGAAGTTCTCAAAGAATCAATTAAATATTTTTTTGACAAGGGGGGCAAGAAGACACAATGGAGAAAAGATAGCATCTTCAGCAAGTGGTGTTGGCAAAACTGGATCACCACTTGTAGAAGAATGAAATTAAACCCCTACCTCTCACCCTGTACAAAAGTCAACTCCAGATGGATCAAAGACCTCAACATGAAACCCCAAACTCTGAAGGCTATAGAAGAAAAAGTTGGCAGCTCTTAAATATTATTAATAAAATAAAAACATGGATGAAACAAGCAAACAAACAAAACCAAGATAGCAGTGCTACTGTTGCACTAATGTCATATGCTGTGTTGGTAATTGACCTGGATATTTGGTCTTGAGGTTGATGTTGGAGCATCTATTGATGATCTCCCCTAGTGGTTTGCTGAAAATAAATTGTATGTTAATTCCACAGTATGTTTAGGAATTCACATTTTCTCTTCAATGTTATATTACTCTAAAATATTATACATACCTTCCACCTATATATAGTAATTACAATGTCTGAAAATAAGTGGTAAGTTAATTCTAGAGCCTGTTAAGAGATTCACATTATAACAGCACAGTTGCTTTCAGATAAAAAGAAATACATCAATAACATTGCTCTGCTTGCATTTCAACTGGGAATTTGGTGCTAGCATCCTCAAATGTGGGAAACCATTCCCCATTTGTTTTTCTGGGACTGCACTATTTTACTTAGCATAATGGCTTCTAGTTCCATCCATTGACCTGAAAAGTTCATGATGTCATCCTTCTTTACTGCTGAATAGTACTCCATTGTGTAGATGTCCCACATTTTTATAATCTACTCCTCTGTTGAGGGGCATTTGTGTTGGTTCCAGCTCTTAGCTATTGTGAAGAGAGCTGCAATAAACATGGCTATGCATGTATCACTGTGGTGGGTTTATACCCAGGAGTGGTATGACTGGGTCAGTTGGTAGACTTATTTTGAGTCTCTTAAGAGTTCTCCACACTGCTTTCTATAGTGGTTGTAGGAGTTTACATACCCACCAGCAGTGGAGGAGTGTTCCTCTTTCCCCACAACCT
The DNA here is from genome assembly GCA_009823505.1 of Rhizomys pruinosus. Taxonomy (NCBI): domain Eukaryota; kingdom Metazoa; phylum Chordata; class Mammalia; order Rodentia; family Spalacidae; genus Rhizomys; species Rhizomys pruinosus. Next base: position 7,302,376 of record VZQC01006589.1, read on the forward strand.
CACCAGAATTTGGTGTCTTTTTTTTTTTTCTTGACCTTAGCCAGTCTTATCGGAGTAAGATGACATCTGACAGTGGTTTCAATTTGCATTTCCTTAATTATTAACAATGTTGGACACTTTTTAAGGTGTTTCTCAGCCATCTTTACTTCCTCACTGGTGAAGTCTCTGTTCAGCTCTTTACTCCTTTGAGTCATAAGTTTTCTTACTTTTTTGTTGTTTTTGAGTAGTTTATATATTCTGGATTTTAACGCTCTGTCAGATGTATATGTAGTGAAGCTTTCCTCCCACTCTGGGTTTTATCTTCACTTCCTTGGTTCTTTTCTTTCTCTGTACAGAAGCTATTGAGTTTGATGAGGTCCTACTTTTGAGTTTGATGAGGTACCACTTGTCAACTGTTGACCTTATTCTCTTATTCCATGCATGGCTGCTGTTTGATTTGGAAAATCTGTTCCTATGCTTCTGTCTTGTAGGTTACTGATAACATTTTCTTCTATCGCCTTCAGAGTTTTGGGTTTCAGGTTGAAGTCTTTGACCCACCTGGAGTTGATTTTTGTCCAGGCTGAGGGGTAGAGGATTAATTTTGTTCTTCTACAAATGGTGATTCAGCTTTCCCAGCACCATTCACTGAAGGTGCTATCTTTTCCCATTGAGTCTTTTTGCCCCCTTTGTCAAATATGAGGGGGTTGAAATTGTATGAGCTCAATTTTGTTCCATTGGTCAACAGGTCTGTTGTTGTGCCAGTGACAGGCTATCTGTATGACTATACATCTGTAATATAGCTTGAAGTCTGGTAAGGTGATCCCCTGTATTACACTTTTCACCCAGCGTTCCTTTAGCTATTCTGGGTCTTTTGTTTTTCCACATGAATTTAAGGAATTTTTTTTCCCCAAGCCTGTGAAGAAACTCATAGGGATTTTAACTGGGATTGTGTTGAATCTGTATGTTAATTTGGGTAGACATTTTTACTATATTAATTTTTCCAGTCATGAGCATGCGATGTCTTTCCATCTTTTGATGTCATCTTCAATCTCCTTCTTTGGGGATTTAAATTTTTTTTTATAGAGCTCTTTTGGTTAGGTTTGTTCCCAGGTATTTTAGTTTTTTTGAGGCTATTGTGAGTGGGAAATTCTCCGTATCTTCCTTCTCCAGTTGCTTGTTGTTAGCGTAAGCGTAAGGTGATTTTTCTAGGCTAATTTTGTATCCTGCCACTTTACTGAAACTCTTAATCATTTCTAGTTTTCTGGTTGAGTTTCCCTCAGGTAAACTATCATATCTTCCCCAAAAAGGGATAGTTTGACTTCCTCTTTTCCAATCAATAGTCATTTTTTTGGTCTTTTCAAAACAGGGTCTCCATGTAGTCTCAGCTGTCCTGGAACTCACTCTGTAGACCAGGCTGGCCTTGAACCCACAAAGATCTGCCTGCCTCTGCCTCCCAAGTGCTAGGATTAAAGGCATGTGCCACCACACCTGGCTCCAATTAATAGTCTTTTAATTTCCCTTTCTTGCCCTTTTGCCCTAATAAACATTTCAGTCAAGCACTATATTGAATTCTGCTTAAAAGTGGGTACCCACCTTTAAGCAGAATGGATCTAATTTTTCTCCATTTAGGATGATATTGGCATTGGGTTTGTTGTATACGGTTTTGATTATGTTGAGGAATATTTGCTTCAGTCCAATTCCCTCTAGACCTTTAAACATGAAGAGATGTTGGATCTTGGTAAAGGCTTTTTCTGCATCAATTGAGATGATTATGTGATTTTTTTCTTTCAATCCATTTACGTGTTTTATGATATTTATTGATTTACATATGTTGAACCATCCCTGCATCTCAGGTATAATCCAACTTGATCATGATGGATAATCTTTATAATGTGGGTCTGTATGCTATTTGCAAGTATTCTGCTGAGAATTTTTGCATCTATGTTCATTAATGAGATGGGTCTATTAGTTCTCTTTTTTGGTTGTGTCTTTGCTGGTTTTGATATTAGAGTGATGCTGGCTTCATGGAAGGAATTTGGGAGATTTCCCTCTGTTTGTCTCCTTCCGAACAATTTGAGTTGTAATGGTTGTAAGACCTCTTTAAAGATTTTAAGAGCTGTAGTTGGTGCACGATAATAAGCAAACAGAATCTTACAGGCTCCTGGAAAATTACTCACATGATCAATCTTACCTGACTGGTGTCAGCATACACAAAACACATGCAGTCTCAATCAGAAAAAGTAGATGCCAGCATAGGACTGGAGAAATGGGAAGAATCCCTCAACCTTAGCTGAGGAGCTATTATCAGCTTATTACTGCTGGCTGAGGGAGAGCTGATCTCTTTTAGGGGAGATATTCTAGATAGGTGGACTAGAGTCCAGTGAATGAACTTGCACAGAGGGACATGTTGCTACACAAACTTGAGTTGATAGGCCTTAACATATGCAGCATATGCATGAACTTCAATGAGGGGTTATGAAGGTGCAGATGTAGAGGAGGTTAAAAAGATGACTAAGATATTTTATATGAAAAATCACAAAATTCAATAAAAATTATGCAAAAAACAAAAGTTCAAGGTCAAGTGATGCATACTTTTAGTGTGAAAAGCCTGTGGATCCTTCCTCTCAGATGAGGGATGTCCTTAATAACCAATAAGATGTGAAGACATTGATGATGTCAAAAATATACTTTAGAACTTCAGTAGACAATGCTTATGTAGTAGAAAATTGAAGCACAATTTGTATGTGGTGATCACAAAACACCAGTTTAAATGAAATAAAAAGAACATCATCCCTGTTTTCCTAGAGATCTCAGGGTATCAAGAACAACAAAGGATAACTTGTAGGAAGCTTTCTTTGTAATGAGCAGATACCATGCAGCCCAGCTAAGGGATGGGGAACACAGTACCCACACACAGCCACCATAGGGAATTGGCCTCTTGATGCAGAGACCAGCTGGCTACTTCCGTAGCCCTCACTGAGAGGCACCTCCAACTCAAGTGCTTAGCCTGGGCCAGTGGAACACATTTCCCACTCCTGGATGTTATTTCCCACCTGCCCAGAGACTGCTGGCCCCTGGAAAGGAATTTCAGGCTGATAGCTGAGGCCTATCTTCATCCTATGTCCACTCATAATTTGCTTCACCACACCAGCTATCCTGGTTGGTGGTTCAAGAACCTCTTTCCAACCCCCTGGCCACTGGAACGAAATTCAGGCCTGCCTTGTCTTGTATGCAAGCAAAAAAAAAAAAAAAAAAAAAAAAATTAATGACAGCCGGGAATTCGGTAAAGATGGTAATGGAGAATTCGGTATATTGCCCACTATAATCTGCTTTTATAAGTCAAATGATGTCAGTTCCCAGAGCCAATCACAGGCCCCTAATTCTGTGTCACTGCACATTGCTGCTCCACCCAGCTCCATGCACTTGGGTCACATTTTCTGCTCCTTCTTGGTGTGGGGTCAGAGAAATCCCCTGATTCCCATCTACGTGGTGCCCTGTGGGGTGCTAGCTGAGAACTAGCCCCCAATTCAAACTGGATCTTCCTACAATAATTAACACTAGAAGTGGTTCATGGGGGAAGAAATAGGAGACAGCCAGTATGTCTTAAAAAGTCTTGATACAGTTGATCTTACAGCAAGTCTAAATCTCATTCTAAAACACTATCAAAGTAGTCAGCCCCAGCCGGTGTCCTGGTTTGATTTCTGAAGCTGTGGTGAAATACTGACCAAAACCTATTCAAAGAGGAAAGGCTTTATTTCATCTTACACGTTCCAGGTCACAATCCATCAAATGAGGGCAGCTGGGGCAAGAACTAAAGGAAGGAATCTGGGCCTGAACCTGAAGCAAAAACCATGGAGGAGCAAATACTGCTAGCGGGCATGCTCAGTGCTATCTTATGTAGCCCAGGCCTAGCCTGCCGGGGGTGGGGGTGGTGGTGCTGCTCCCAGTGGGCTTGTCCTCCTGCATCAAGTAGCAATCTAGGAAATGCCTCATAGACATGGCCTCGGGGCCGATGTGATGGAGGCACAGACACATACTCCAAGCAAGAGTTCAGGTGCTAGGGAATGATCAGGTCCAAGTCAACAGGAAAGTTGTACTTAAGTGATCGACAAAAGCAGACTTGCTCCCAACCAAGCATCACAGAAAGACATTCTGACTGCTTTGCATGGACACACAACATCTCAGAGATGGTATTGCAGTTCTGAAATTAAACCACATAGAGAAAGACCTTCTAAATTGTCTTGCATTCCTGACATTTGAATTATGATTCTAAAGAAACTTGGGCAACAGCAGAAGACCATAAGGATTGTAGTTAATGTTATTAAAAGTCCCATTACATTGAGTAAAAATTCTCCCAAGCTTAGAGAAAAATATGTATCTGCACCTAAACATTTAGCACTTACATGTTCATGTCTATCTCCCCTCAGGTGAAGCAGCTCCCTGAGAGTTCAGATCTGTTTCTTTCCTTGCTTAAATATCCTTTTCCTGAAAGAATACTAAGTGTGTAGTTGACAGCCAGCAAATATTTGCTTCTTGAATAATTAAGTAAACAATGTCATTCCTGATTTTAAGGTCTCAGCAGCTTCTTGAGGCTGTGCTTGCACACACCTGTGAACAAACTTTCAGTGAACACTAAACTCAAATGCTTCATCCTCAGAGCAGTGAGGTGTGGCTGAGGGCAGCACTCTACCTTCTAACCCATGGATTACCCTGCCAGCTGTCATTTACCAGGAATGGCCACAGGACAATTTTTCGTCTTTTGAATTTTCTTTTATATATCTATGAAATTGAGATGATTAAACATTATGGCCTACCATAGTTGTTACATGGAGCAAATGCTGGGGTACAAATAAAGTATTTATTTGGTTAGTGAAGATTTAACTGTATTATTGATTTGATATTTATGCTATCTTGTTTCTCAGGATCATTTTAATTAAAAACATTGCTTTTTTGTTTTTTTTTAATACTTTTATTGATGTTTTGTGTGTTTCAGACATTATTTCTCAGTTCCATTTAGACACATTCCCCATTCCCTTCCCCCCACCCCACCACAGATCATGCATTCTGCCATACATGTCTTTCATCTTTCTCTGTCTTTTTAAAGTTTTTTTTCTGTAAAGGTCCATTGTTTTGGGCAGAATTTAACTATGTCAGTCCCTATGTTGATGTGGTTCCCTCCCCATTGTATTTCTCCAAAATATGCCTATATAAAGGTCATACATGTACCAGAGTTATGTCCTCCAGGAACAAACTGTATGTTAACTCCAATATATGTTTAGGAGTTCACATTTTCTCCCTTTAATTTTATATTACTCTAAAATATGGATATATACTTTTCACCCACATACATTGGGCTCGTTAGGAGATTCACATAACATCACAGTTGCTTTCAGATAGAAAGAGATAGAACAGTAACGTTGTTCAGCTTGTCTTTCAATTGGGTGATTTGGTGTTAGCATCCACAAATGAGGGAAACCATTCCCTGTTTGTTTCTTTGGGACTGTGTTTCTTCACTTAGCATGATTGTTAATTTACCTGAGAACAATAGTGTGATGTTCCAGGCAGAGGTCAGCCTTTAATGTGTCTGGAGCATGAATATCCATCAGTCTGTCTGACTGCTGGTCCATAGCTAGTGTGAGGTCTTGGCCTTTTCAATGAGGTCATGGCCACACTCATCCCTTGAAGGAAGAAGAATGTTTTGCCAGCTCTGTGTAATGCAATATGTTTAGATTATCAATAGAGTGTGTTCTGACTCATTAATTATGAGTTTAAAAATCACTTCCTAGGGAAGTAATAGACAACTAATTGTGCTAATAAGTTTAAATAGGATGTGTGTTTAGTGAACCTCAGCACTTTACTGTTGGCATGGTGTCAAGCCCCAATTTAGCTACTAGGGAGACTCGGGAACCGATGGTTTTGTTTTTATTTGTGTGTGTTTCTTCCTTCTTTTTAACTGGAAAAGGTCCAATATTCTATTGAATTTAACTCTGAATCACAGCTTAGACATTCATTGTGACTCCAGGTGAGCTACACTTCTTTTGTGAAATCTCTTTCCTCACCTTTCAAGCAGAACCAAGTAGCCAGCACAGCAGAACTTTTCATTGGCTTACTACTTCGTGTTCTTCACGTTTTTTAGAACAATTCTTAGTGTTAATTTTTTTAAATTAACTTTGATAATTTCGCACATGAGTGTAAGGTTATGGCGCACTCCCCCCGGAATGAAAGGCCACGAGGTCTAAGCTCTTCGGAGCAAAGTTTAATTCAGGGTAGCCGGAGCTGGGCTCAGGGGAAAGAGAAAGCCAAGCCAAGCACAGAATGGCACCCGGCTTGGGAATTTAAGGGATAAGGTGGGAGCGGGATTCAGTGGGAATGGGGGTGGGTAGCACACTCTGCAGAAGTCTGAAGTCTGGCTTCCAAAAGGCAGAAGATTTGATGGCCCGTTTTAGCATAGCTAAAGGCTGGCCTGGTAGGGCAGGATCCTGGGCACCACCTGTCTTAGTTGTCTCTGCATTTCAATGCCTCTGGAACTCATCCTGATATTCCAGCCTTTTGTTGCTATAGGAAAAAGGGCGGAGTTCTGACTTCTGTATCTGCTTCAGAGCTGATTAGGGGCGGAGTCCTGGGGGAACAGCTGTCAGGCTGGAGGGTTAAAATCCAATTTTTTATTTTGGCTGCTTGGGGTTAGAATCCAATTTTTCATTTTGGCTGCTTGGGGTGCTCTCCCCAGTGGGTTTGGTCCAGATCGATAGTGGCCAGTACTTAGTGGATGTTTTTTTCTGCAACTGAAAGGACAAGCTGGTTGAGTCTTACATGAGTATACCAGTGCAGGGACCATCAGGGGGCTACAGGGTGCATTAGCAATTGGAGGGTCCCAGT
>VZQC01006589.1:7311976-7325599 GCA_009823505.1 Rhizomys pruinosus
AGAGGGGGAGAGAGAGAGAGAGAGAGAGAGAGAGAGAGAGAAAGAGAGAGAAAAGAGGTCTGTAGGAAGGAAAATAGATTCTTTTTAGTCTCAGAAACCACCCACCCGAGTGCTAAGGCGCGTCCGCCCTAGTTCTAAGTGGGCGCTCAGAGCCCCCCAGGTCTGTGTGACCAATGTGGGAGTCTCTGAAATCGGGGCTTGCATGTCTGTGAAGTCGGCGACCCAAAAATCACAGAGGAAGCCAAAATTCGGGTCCGGAGTCTGTCCCCAGTGTCCTGGTAATAGACATCAAACTGGACAGGGAAAAGGGGATCCTGATTTAGCCAGCACTCAGGGATCCAAAACGGAATGGAACGGGACACTAAAAAGAATGGAAAAGAGGATTGGAGAGAGCAGTAGTTAGAACAGGAAGTGTCGAGGCAGAGGGGGCAGCTAGAGGGGGTAGAACATACACAGGGTTACACAGAAGGTAGGGGTGGGAGATAAGAATCTCCCCTCACTCAGGTGCCCGTCCATCCGGCCACCTGCCAGGCGACTTAGGAAATCTTACCATGAGGGCCACACGTATAAACCTCCCATGCTCGGTCATCACTAGTGTGATGAGTGCCCGATGAGGTGAAATGACTTCAGCGGAACCGCGGATTAGGGCCCAATCAGATTCCGTAGCTTGAGAGCTGTGGAACCGTAACATGCACTCAACTTTCACGCACAGTCACACGGGAATAGAGTAGAGTAGGGTAGGATAGAATAGAGTAGAATAGAATAGAGTAGGGTAGGATAAGGAGAGGAGAGAAGGTACCTGTGGCCGAATTTTGGTGGATGTTGTCATAGCCTGTGCTCGGCATCTGGCTTACCAGCTACTCTGAAGCTGCTCCGAGGGGCGGGAGGGCAGGAAAAAAGGCAATCCGAGTCACCGGCACCAGAATGTAAGGTGATGGCACGCTCCCCCTGGAATGAAAGGCCACGAGGTCTAAGCTCTTCGGAGCAAAGTTTAATTCAGGGTAGCCGGGGCTGGGCTCAGGGGAAAGAGAAAGCCAAGCCAAGCACAGAATGGCACCCGGCTTGGGAATTTAAGGGATAAGGTGGGAGCGGGATTCAGTGGGAGTGGGGTTGGGTAGCGCACTCTGCAGGAGTCTGGAGTCTGGCTTCCAAAAGGCGGAAGATTTGATGGCCCGTTTTAGCATAACTAAAGGCTGGCCTGGTAGGGCAGGATCCTGGGCACCACCGGTCTTAGGTGTCTCTGCATTTCAATGCCTCTGGAACTCATTCTGACAGTGAGTACTGTATTTGCATCATCTCCACCCCTCCCTCTCCCAGGCCAGCTTCTCTCACTTGTGCCTTGCCTCTCAATTTCCTGACCCTCATTAATGTTTATCAAGAGCCAAATGCAATCAAACTGCAGAGAATAAACGACCATTGTTTTCCAGCTCCAGTGGATACACCGCCCACGTAACCTCTGTAAGTAAGGCTCAGAGAACACTGTGGAAGGGGGGCAGAGTTCTAAGAATCAGAGGGACAGGATGTCTGCTGTAAGATAGTGTCTCCTAGATATGGCATGTAAGCTGGGCCCATGGATCTCAACAAGGTGTTTTCCCAAACAACACCTGCATAATGACACCTCTGTTGAAATGCCTGTGTGGATGGGGGGCATTTCACAGTCTCACCTCAAAAGAGCTACAGACAATCCATCGTGCTGGGGGTGGGGGGCAGGGAGAATCTGTTTTCTCCAGGGATGAGCTTTGATATATTTTCCAGTCTCTAGTCATCAGCCATAAACACATGTTCTTTGCAGAAAAGGGGAACACTCATTCACTGTTGGTGGGAATGTAAACTCGTACAGCCACTTTGGAAAGCAGTGTGGAGAATGCTTGGAAGACTCAAAATCAGTTTACCACCTGACCCAGTCATACCACTCCTGGGTATATACTCACAAGACTCATCTTACTGCAGAGATACTTGCACACCCATGTTTATTGCAGCTCTCTACACAATAGCAAAAAGTTGGAAACAACCCAAGTGCCCCTCAACTGACAAGTGGATAGAGAAAATGTGGTACATCTACACAATGGAGTTCTATGCAGCAGTAAAGAAAGATGACATCATGAACTTTGCAGGTAAATGGATGGAACTAGAAGATATTATATTAAGTGAAGTAACACAGTTCCAGAAAAACAAATGATGAATGGTATCCCTCATCTGTGGATGCTAGTGCCAATTACCTAGTTGTAAGTATTTCTGTGTATGGCCCCTTGAGCTTTTGTCCAAGTAGTTGGGACTGGTACCATATTGGAAAGAACAGCAACAACAACAACAACAACAACAGAAAAGACTGCATCAAAGAACTGACTCAAAGGGTGAACTTCTACTCAAAACAGTCAAGTTCCACAGCAAGAATTTTGAGAAAGACTGACAAAAAGATGAAAAACATGTTTGGCAGATTGCATGAACTCTGGTGGGGTGGGGGGTGGGGGGTAGGGTGAGGGACACGGGTCTAGATTTGATTAGTAACATAATCTCGTACAAAAAATATATATAATAAAAAAATAAAATAAAATAAATTATTTTAACAAATCTTGTTATTCCTTTGGGATGAAAGAAGCCTTATGTTTTTTTCCTGAGAAAATACAGCAAAAATATTTTCTTTGTGAATTAATGTTTTAAATCTAATTTCAAATAAAATACACATCTAACTTAAAAAATGTTGGAAATCACCTTCCCCATTTCATAGAGGATGTAGTTGCATCTCTGAGAAGGAGTAACTTGCCTACGATGGCAGGTTCAAGCAGTAGAGCATCCAAGACAGAAAAACTTGTTTCTGGTATCTTTGCGCTCAGCCATCTGGACGGTGTGGCTCCCAATTAGCTTCAGTTTTCAGCTCCACATGTCCCAGAGTTCTCTAAAGGAGTTTCAGCTGGGGGGTTGCCTCACTCAGCTTGACCTGTGGACATGTCTGTAAGGCTTTTTTTTTTTTTTGATTACTGATTGGAGTGGGAGGCCCCACCCACTCTCAGTGGCCCCAACCTGGGCAGATGTGCCTGGGCTGCCTGAGAAAGCTGGCTGGGTGTCAGCCTGAGAGAGAACAAAACAGTAACCAGGTTTTCCCCATAGCTTCTGCCTCTGTTCCCACTTGAGCACTTGCCTTGGTTTCCCTTGTAGGTGGTTTATAACCCACAAAATGAAATGAATCTTTCCTCCTGAAGGTGCTTTTGGTCAAGGTGTCTATCGTAGGAACAGAAAACAAACTGAACACAGGCAGTTGTTGGAGATAGGAATCTTGAGCCTCTAATGGCAATGTGTCTCTTTTCCCAGGTGTGCCCAATTTCTTTTATGATGACTAAAAAGCTCTAAGTGAAAATATATATTTAGAAGGAATGGAGTAACATCTGGTCCACCAAAGACCCTCAATATAGCTTTGCTTCCTTCCTTATCTTTGCTTTGTATGCACAGTCATGGGCTCAGAACCACTAGGCTGAGTGAGAAGCATTTGACCCTAGGCTAGCATCAGAATCAGAATGAGATAATGCTGTCAGAGACACATCAAAGGGAATCACTTGGGCACTTATGTGTTACGCACTTATAAAAAGATATCTTCCTTTTTAAAAGTTTCTCCTGTCACGCTGTTTTCAGTTGGTGAACAGGAAACGTATTTAACTCTGGGGTTATAATACTGTCACGATCAATGGTACATAACTTCAGAGTCTAGCAGTGTGTGGAGATCCCTGTTTGAAAGATGTCAGCACCTCTTGCTTCAGTGGAACTAGGACGGTTTAACACAAAGGGCATATATTATATGCAAGATCATTATATCTGTGACACATTGTTAGGTTGCTAGTCAAATGTGAGCAGTATTAAAGATCACTGAATATGGACTTATCCCTCATAAGCAGGAGCTTGTAAACTAGAAGACTTTGATTACCAGTGAAAGGAATGGGCTTTGACTTATATCTCTAGCCTTAAGTTGTAGAGATGACTTAAAAAAATATCTGGAGAATCATAAAATTACTATCTAGGAAGAAGCCTTCTGGGGTAAAGAAAAATGGCAAACTTCTGTCTCCTCCCCTAAGAGTTCATCTAAAAGGGCCTGTCAATCACCTGGATAGGAAGATGTCCTGCAGAAAGCTGTTTTAGAATCAATAAAACTAATGTGTCATTAAACATGTATGTTGGCACTATGGTCTCTCTTGCCATTGTGAATTCTATTCCTCAAGGGTGTGCCTTATGTAATAGTCCCTCTGGCCAATGCTTGCCCTCACTCTATAAGAACCTTTTAATCCACAATAGGCCCTTTGGCCATAGCTACTCTGATACTTGAGAGCTCTCTATATTACCCTGTAATACTCTTCTACAAGATTTACCTTGTTTCATCTGAACTCATTTGATGGAGATTGAAAGGACCAGAGAGACTCAGAGAAGCCAGTCAGAGCTAGACCAGTAATAATATCATACATGGATCTCCTAGCAGCTTACTTTTTGTTTTGTTTTTCTCATTTTTGAGAGTATTATCCCTCCCCATCCCCCATGCCCTTTCAATTTCTTGTCCTCTTCTTTCATTATTGTTACACGCACCCCCACATATGCACTCATACACACATTTATGTGTATATAAATGCACTCGGTCTACTTAGTGGTTTTGTGTGCATATGTTTAGGGCTGCTGATTTGGGATTAGACAACCTCTCAAGGAGATAGTCTCTGGAGAAAACTGCCCCCCCCCCAGCATCCATTGATTGCCTGCAGCCCTGGGAAACCTCCCCCACCCAGCTTGGCATGTGAACTGGCTTTGTCAGCAGTGGGTCTTCTATGAGTACCATACTTTCTAGAATGCATTAACTAGCGGCAGGTGTCTCGTCCCTCTGGTTCTCACATTCTTCCCAACTCCTCCTCGTTAATGTAGCCAGAGCCTTCAGTGTGTTAGTAGCAGTATAGCCATGTATGTCATTTATTCTATGCATTTGTAATAGTCTCTGTTACATAAAGAAGCTTCTTTGATGAGTGGTGAGAGCTACAGTTTGTCTATAAGTTTAAGGATGTATATTTAAAATATAGTAAGAATTTATGTTAGTCTAGGGAAGTTACAGAATTCAAAATAGTCCAATACACCCCCATAATGATAAAGGATATTGCCACAGAAATTGATTGCCCCCAGAATAGAGTATATGATTCAGACACATACTTGGTGCAAATGAGCTGGAATTAATCTGGAAACCTCCTCCCTGAAGACTAGCATTCATAATGTTAGAAGATACTATATAAGCTGCCAAGTGAGCAAACTAATTCATGATCCTCCCCAGCTCTAATGTCTACAAGTTGCAACAAGTGTCCTAGTGAACAATATATGCATGTCACACTTTTATCTTGAAGGTATTCAGCTAGGATATGTATCCATTCCTGTTGAAAGGTGAATACCAGACATCACACTCTTAGAGAAAGCTGACTCTCCCTCTCCCAGGAAGTATAAATTGCCAGTAGCTCCTCTACTAGGGATGACACTTTGCTCCTACCTCCGCCATCCATGCTAGGATTTTGCCTGGCCTCATTTGAGCAGGTCTTGTCCATGCTAGCATATGTACTGTGGGTTCATAGGTGACCCTTTCCTGTTAGGTCCAGAAAGCAATGTCACCCCTTTCCCTTTAGAAATAACTTATGTTTATCTCACAATAAAATTGACATATGTTCCAACCTTTGTTTCATGGCTGTGTGTATAAATTTTAAGATGGACACAGGCATAGTTGCAAAGAAATTACACTGTCTCATTACCCTAGGTTGGCCAAGTTGTTAATAAATACATTTTTCATCAATTTGCATTTCCTAATTTATTTTAAAGATACAGCACTCAAGACCTGGAAATGGAGCCCGTGATCCCAGAACTTTTTGGAGTCAGTGATCCCAGCACTCAAGAGTCTGAAATGGAGCCCATGATTCCAGAATTTTTTGGAGCCTGTGATCCTAGCGCTCTAGACTTTGAGATGGAGCTGGTGATCCCAGAACTCAAGATGCTGAGATGGAGCTGGTCATCCCAGAACTTTTTGGAGCAAAAATTAAAAAAAAATAAAATAAACAATTAAAGGGAACAACAGCAATAAAAAGACTTGCTCGAAAAACTTACCCAAACAGTAAACTTCTGCATCAAATTTTTTTTAAAAAGAAGACTTGAGAAAAAGATACAAGGCAGGACTTAACATGTAAGGCAGAATGCATGGGTATGGGGGTGGGGCATGGACCGGGGGGATGGGCATAAACTTGATTAAGAAATATTGCATGAGCTGGGCGTGTTGGCACACCCTTAATCCTAGCACTTGGGAGGCAGAGGCAGGTGGATCTTTGTGAGTTCAAGGCCAGCCTGGTCTACAGAGTGAGTTCCAAGACAGCTGGGGCTACAGGGAGACCCTGTCTCAAAAAGACAAAAAAGAAAAAAAGAAATATTGTATGAAATGCACAAAAGTTCAATAAAAATTAAGGCAAAAAAGATAAAGGAACGTTAAATAGTGTTTTGTAACATTTCTTTTTGTATTTATTCCTTTTTATTTCACAGCATGTGTGCTTTGCCGGCAGTTAGGTAAGTGTGCCATGTGCCACCAATCAGTGCCCATGGAGCCCAGAAGAGTGCATTGTGTCCGCTAGAACTAGGATTATGGATGGATGTCAGCCACCATTGGTTTCTAGGAACCAAGTCCATGTCCTCTGGAAGAGCAGACAATGCTCTCAACCACTGAGCTATCTCTCCAACACTCACATGCATTTTTAATGAGTCTAAGTACAGAAAAGCCCCATGATCCCTGGAAGGTACATGAGGAAGTGACTCACAGGATCTCATTCTGAAGGTGGTGAGGAAGTGACTCACAGGATCTCATTCTGAAGGTGGTGAGGAAGTGACTCACAGGATCTCATTCTGAAGGTGATGAGGAAGTGACTCACAGGATCTCATTCTGAAGGTGGTGAGGAAGTGACTCACAGGATCTCATTCTGAAGGTGGTGAGGAAGTGACTCACAGGATCTCATTCTGAAGGTGATGAGGAAGTGACTTATAAGGATCTCATTCTGAAGGGCTTGATTCAGTCTCTTTGCCTTAAGTAAAATTCTGAAATTTGTAACAAAATTATGGAAGAAAAAGCAAAGCAAAAGCCATATATGGTTGAACTCTCCAAATGAAAAATAAAGTACAATGAAAAGTTAAATATAATTCAAGAACTTTGAAGGAGCTGTAGAATAATTACAGAGCACTGAAAGCTGAGTTTACTCTTGGGCCCTTTATGCTCTAAGATCTTAAGGGGAGATTTGGAGTAACAAATGAGCCGTGCGTTTGTCTTAGGTGCTGAGATATTGAAGGCCACTCTTTTCCTCGCCCACTTGTCCACATTTTCCTTCATTTGGCCTCTTTTCTCCTTTTCCTCCTCTTCCTTTTGCTTCTCATTAAGCTGTTGGCTGTATAACAAACTGTGTTTCCTTTTCTTATTGAAAACACATTAACAAAATAATTCATCCTGCACTTTATGTAGTCTGTGTGATTAATCATTGCATTTCAACATTTCAGGGAACACTCAATTCATTAAATACATGAAGGAATGCATTTTGAATGCAAAGATATGGCTAACTGTAGCATTAATTCATTTATTTTAAAATATGTTATATAATACTCGGATTCAAAATGCACATAAAATTTGCTTCATATATTTCTACTTAGCTATCTCTTGCTAGGTCCTCCTATTTATATATGGTCTTGTCTCTTTGGTCTGGGGATGAAAGCCGATGTTTGCTCTAACGTTTGAACATGTGGTTAGCCCCAGATTCTCTTTCCCTTATTCATTCAGGTTTTCCTAAACCAATTCAACTCTATAAGTAGAACTGTGCAAACTGGGACTTAAGAATCCAGCAAGCTACAGAGTTCTCAAATAAAAAGAACTGACAATACTCAGAGATGGGGTTGATAAGTGTGAAACCATTAATTCCTCATACTCTGTTCAGGTCTAGTTTTTAAGGAGTGGAATTTAATCTCGTCAGATATGAAATTCCACACACAGAAGAAAGAATCTCAGAAGATAGCTTAATACAGTGTATGCAGTTCAGAACTGTTCAAGTAGAGTTTCATTGTAAAAAGTGCTACAATAACAACCCACATTTTAAAGAGCTCTTAGTAGACAATCAGTAAGACAGATTTATGCTAAACACAGTACATAATATTGTGTCTCAGCTGTACATATAAAAGTTCCCAGAAGTCCTGTCGTGAACTTGGAAGGTATAGCCTTAAGAGGTAGTTTCCGGCACAGCATTTTGTTCTTCCTGTTCCTCTACTGAGAAGCACTTCTCAGTCATACTCAAGAAGCCTTTGTATACAGACTCATGAGCTTCAGTTCTGCCCAAGCTTCCATATCCTTCACTCATCAGACTAAGGTTCTCTGTTTTACCTAGTTTCTCTGTAGCCTGAAAGATATTTGAAATGGCCCTCAGAATAACCAGAATAATTTTGGTATCTTTTATATTTAAGAGGTTCATCAGATTCAAGAACAAGGGGAAAGGCAGTCTAGAAATGAGGCCATGCTGAATGGAGGTTGATGTGGAGTAAGGGAAAGCTAAGACAAGGGCTAGACGCAAAGAGGAGAAATGTTACTGCATCCCCTGAGGATGCCACCTCCCTGCTGCAAGAAAATTGCAACCATCAGCGCACTGTTAAGTGGTCTGTTGACATTGTTAAAGGTATAAGCAGCAATCATTCGGAGAGCCAGCTCCAAGCTACTCAAACTGCTCTGGAACTGCTTTCTAAGGAAAAATAGCTTCATATAGACATCATCATCTGGACAGCTTGGAGACCAAAGTTTGTGTCCTTCTTGGGCAGAATTGATTATAATTCTATGCCTTTTGAGTCTGCTTGGGGGTTCACTAATATTGCTCAGGGAACATCGGAACACACCAAGTCTGTGGCAGATAGACTTGCTATCCCAGCTTCCATTCCTGTTTGTTCAGTTTTTAAACAACACTAAACGATGCAGAAGGAAATCTGGTCAGGAAATGATCCAAGGATTTCAGATACACCCCCCACCTTCACGTTCACTCTGTCTGTGTCTCACGGGTCATTTTTGTCCATGCTAACCCCCAAAGTTGCTCTTCTATTTGTCTCAGTCATAAAATACCCTCTCCATATTGGAAAAACTCAAAAGTGAGGGCCAGGGTTCTGTAGGAAGACCTAACCACAAGCAGAAGTTGATTATCAAGGAGGCAGGAGTATCCTGTACAATGGACCATTCTAAATCACAGCTTTTAAATATAACACAGCTTCAATATTGTTGTTGATGTCACCAAAATATACCTACGAACATATTCTGAAATTTTTCCAGCCAGGAATTCCAGGATCTTCCACCTGAGCCAAGGATTACAAGAGACTTTCAAGGTGCAATGGAAGAAGGCACAAAGGATTATGGGATGATGTCAATGCATTGAGAGTGTTGCAAAATTCAGGCTTCTGTCAACGAGTAGGTTTGTGTACCATTGAATTTGTAAGCTTTTTGTAAGTTCTTACAGAAAATCAACTTATTTTAATTTTTTTATGTATAAGGGTGTATTCCCTGCACATATGTGATAGATGAAGGATCTGAGAGGCATAAACACAGGATGACTTCCCTAAGTGTGGCTCTGAGCATTTGCTATATAAACAACACTTGAACACAGAATTTCTCAAATATAGGTCAGTGAGAATTTCTGTTACATGAAGTTGCTTCCATATCTTTCTATCATCTCTACTCTTACATTCTAGAGGCAAAATACCTTTACCTAGTATTGCCAGATAAGACAATAGATTTTGATCAAGTGGACATTATATATTTAGAGATGGAAAGTCATTCATAAGCTATCAACTATGGATCAGAGAAGGGCATGGGGAGGAAATGATAGATCGTTAATTTATGCTATGCATCATATATTTTTATCTAATGAATGCAGGTGACGTATATAATTTAATCACACCTGTGTCTATACTGGTTTGGCCTCATTTACATGGTACAATGTACTAAGTTTCCAGCAGATTAAAATACACCATACTTCTTTTTAATGTATGTTGTGATTCTGATTCTTAACCTTGGGTCTATATAGATATCCCACCGGCTAAGAGGCAGAATCAATATGCTTTTGAGTTTTCTCAGAGTTGGAGAAGCTCCTTCAGAGTAGAAAAAAAGTGTTTCTTTAGAAGTGGCTGGTTTTTCTACCCAATTTTGTCTTTTGATTTTCCTTTACTGAACTTCTCTTTCTACATATCTAAACTTCCCCCACATCCTATACTGCTGACAGGATTTTATGCTCTCAAAGGAGACAGCAGTATGCTTACTGTGGTTAAGAAGTGTGGTATGCTCACATGTCACTTGTGGTCCCTGGAATATGTGCAAGGTGCTTTCACCTGTCTGTGATCACATTCCTACCAGGAAGAATATACAATGCAGGGTGTTGGGCTTTTTCAGTGTCTCCAGAAGTTTCGTGGCCAAGGTATCAATACCAATCATACAAATGCTATGCTTTCAATATCCCACAGTGGTTAGTTCTCAGGTTTCATGGGAAGACATGAAGCTGATGCTGAGGAGCATACCCCCCCCACTATTATGTCTTTAGGTCTAAATCAGAGCCCTCCACTTCTTCCCTTTCTTATTGTGGTTTTATTAAAATATATGCATGCATGTATATAAATGTGTATTGTATATGTAACAACAACAAAGATGAGGATAAGAAATTTAAAAGGAGTAGATAAGACATGGGAGGAGTTGGAGAGGGACTGTGAAGGATGAAAATAATGTAAATTCAATTCTCACATATGAAATTCACAAAATAAGGTTTAAAATGTTTGCTTTAGTTATTGAATTACATTGTATGAAATTCTCTAAGATTCAATATTCTATTTTATTTTCGGCTAGATATGACATAAAGACATTTTATTGCTCCCTCACTTAAACTGAGCTGTGGTTGTCACATGAAGCCACTTGTTGATGTGAACACAGACCACTCTTATGCTGTTCCATTTCTGACTTGTCCTCTCTCTTTCATGCCCCATGAACTGCATTATATAATTTGTCTTCTTTGTTGCTTGTGTGCTGTAGTGTTTTCATTGTCTGAGTTTTCATCACACTTAAATCTCAAATCACCTGTCTGGATGGACCATAAGTTCCAGTTTACTGAGGACCAAATTGGTAGATGTGTTTCTTTTTTTCTTGTTGGAATTACTGATAGTGACAGTTTCGTAAGCATCAATACACAATGTGTATGATAAAAATTATATAGTCCAGTAAATATTAGCCTATTTCCTTCCCTATATCATGAGCTCCTAGACAGTAGGTCATGAATCATTTTCTATCTGTCCTATGTTCTCAAAAACTACCATCATGTTTGATTCAATAAGCATCTATAGAATTAGTGAAAATCTCCCAAGGTTATCCAGGCCTTATTGAATCCATAGCCCATGCTCTTTACAAAATACCACATTGGAAGTAATGCTGATACACACAGAGATTCCTGTTGAAATGTCCTTCTTCTGTAATATCTTTCAGCAATATCATCAACATGGGAGTGGGAGTGCTTCTCAGATGCTGTACTCAAATATCTGTTTGTGTCCCATACATAGCACATCACATCACATGAGAATGTATCCGGTGGTCCTTCCTCCCCTGCAGCACCCCTGAGCTGGAATTTTCTGGACAGCAAAGTATACTGTGTCAAGCAGCTATTCACATACCACTGTAAGCATTTTAGTGATGATAAATATAAAAGTGGATTCAGGTTTTCCACGTGTTGACCATGGTGTCTCGCAATTAATGTCTATTATCTCCTAAGTTTCCCAACAACTATGTGTAGATAATATAATACTCATATTACAACCAAGAAACATGAGGGTCAAAGAGTGAAAGCATCTAGGATCATAATGTTATTCCCTGGTATTTTTTTGATTCAAGCAGTTTTCTGTCTCCTGAGCACATTAGTGTATTTTTCAAATAATACAAATTCTTAATTTTTATTCATTTGAATTAGAACGTTTCTGATTCTGTGTATTAGCATCCATATATATATATATATATATACATATGGATGATTATATATATAATATCACTGTAGATATGTTTTCTCAGAAATCATAGCTGTACGTCAGATATCTTCTGAACAAAAAGCATTAATATACAGCTGACTTTAGGTCTCTAAGCTGACATGTCTGAGAAGCATCTGGAGAGTACTGGCAGTTATTGAATGGTGTGTGATTTCTTCATTTTTCTCTACAGAGATTCTCATTATCCCTTTATCCAAACAAAAAGAGAGCCTAATACTAAAATTCTGCCTAGCCTTCAGCCCTGTTCAAGGAATTTAATTCTTAGCTTATACCATGAAATCTACAGACATATCTTTCAATACTTTAATCCAGAAACATTGTTGAAAAATTGCTCACTCTGGGTACCTGGGTCTCATGGGAAGTAAAGTTCTATGCCGACTTATGAATTGTATTTTATGTCTTATTCTATTAATGAAGCTGTCTGACTACAAAGTGCAGTTTTTTTCAATCTGGTGTCTGTTAGCTCCATTTAGGTTGGACACACACAGAACACTTCTCAGTTTGCAGGGGGTCTGAATATTATTTTCAAAGACTTTGATGAAATAAGAGGGTGGAGATGAATGAAACTGTTTCCCAGAAAAATAACCCTAAGCTAAAGAAGTTAAATGAAGCAATAGTGAATTAGTAAAGAAAGGAAAGGTATCACTTCTCCAACTTACATCTTCTAATTCTAATCTTGTTTTCTGCCTACCTCTTCCACACTTCCAGCTCATTTATAGAACTCTGAATTACGTGAACCTGAAACAATTTCGCAATCATGTTATATAGTACTATTCAAAACTTAAATGCATCCCTCCATTCAATGATGGATACAAATTGCAAGTTATATAAGAAAATATAAGGAAGAAGCAGACATGAAGCAAGCCAGCAAATGGCACGTAAACCAAGATGGAGAAGGCAGTAGTAAATTGGTTTCAAATTCAAAGTGTCTTATACTCAGGCCAAAATTCCTCGGCCTTTGTTAATGAGTGTTCCACAAATACGTTTCCAGAATTAGGTGTTTTGTAAAGGAAGGGTTCTTCACCATGGTCACGAAAACTAGAAATTCAATTAAAGCAACCAGTGATGGTGTCCACTTGAAAACTCAATTTAAAAATATTTAGCTTTGCTACAAAAAAAAAATGGCAATGCATTTGAATAAGATGATTCATTTCATTTTCAAGCATAGTACTACTTTTGTAGTGTAGCTTAAGACAACTTTCCTAAGATAACATATCAATTACTAAAGCACACTGTGTTTAATATATATATATCTTCACATTTCTCTGACTTTCTTTAAATTCTACCCAGGCTGCAGAGCTCTTCACTAGATCACTCCCTTTTTATTTATTTTTTGACATTTTTTAAATTTTTTAAAATTTTATTTATTTCTATATGTGTATGAATGTACTGTCTGCATGAAAATTTGTGCACCCATGTCGTGCAATGCCGCGGAGGTCAGAAGAGGGTGTCGGATTCCCCTGGAACTGGAGTTCTCCTGGAATTGGAGTTTCAGATGGTTCTCAGCCGCCATGTGGGTGCTGGGGATCGAACCCGGGTCCTCTGTAAGAGCGG
>VZQC01006589.1:7326302-7390883 GCA_009823505.1 Rhizomys pruinosus
TCTGCATGCAGGTCTGCGCACCCGTGTCGTGCGATGCCGCGGAGGTCAGAAGACGGTCTCGGATTCCCCTGGAACTGGAGTTCTCCTGGAACCGGAGTCACAGACGGTTCTCAGCCGCCATGTGGGTGCTGGGGATCGAACCCGGGTCCTCTGCAAGAGCGGTCGGCGCTCTTAACCGCTAGGCCATCCCTCCAGCCCCCTTGTTCTGTGTCTCTTAAGCAAAACATTTGTTTGTATACTTTGCTGACTTTCTACTTAAAAGTTTAGCATTGCTTTATTAAAAAATAATGTTTGGGGGATAGCCAGATGATTCATCAGGTAAGAGTGCATATTGCTAACCCTGACAATGTGAGTTTGAGGCACAATACTCCCGTGGTGGAGGAGAGAACCAGCTTTCTCAAGGTCTCCTTAGAACTCTGCATGTGCACTGTGGACTGCATTACTCCCGAATGAGTAAATTATAATGAAAGAAAACTTTGACAGAAGAGTTGACTAATGCCTTTAATCCCAACAGTCTGAGGGAGGGATAGGCTGATCTCTATGAGTTCTAGAGCAACCTTGTCTACATAGTGAGTTCCAGGACACCCAGAAAAATAGGGTAGAGGATTCAAACTAAAATAAAAATTTAGAAAAAAGGTATTCTTGTTACTAGTCACTTATCAAATAGGTAGGAAGCAAAAATTTTTCTCCAAGCATGTCTGGAATTTCATTCTTTGAGCAAATGATATGGTTTGTCAATTATTTATTCTTCAACAATTTCACATGTGTATATATTGAGTCCATTTAGTGTTGGTCATATGTACATATACTTAGGGCTGACTCCTTGGGAATGGAACTCATCTCTGGAGAAATCTGATTCTACATTTCTCAGCAGCCATTGATTGCCTGTAGCCCTTCAGCTAGTTTTGGGACATTGTGCAATTTCCTCATCCATGTTGGCATGTCAAGCAGGGCTGTCATTTATTTTGCAGGTCTAGTTTGGCAACCAGATTGTGGAGATTTTATATGTACAGCATCTCTGTCATGCCTGGGGATGACCAGCAGGTGTCCCAATCATCCATACCTGAGTCTGTTTGCTTAGTCTTCCATAATGTTCCCTGAGCCTTAGTTGTGGGGTTGCACTGTAGATGCACCAGTTGGGGCTGACACATGAACACCACTTATCTCTACATTTGAACATTTGTAGATCTCTGTAATGCTCCTATCTGGTGCAAAAGAGAGCCTTCCTTGGTGACTGATGAGAGCTATAGTTACCTGTGGTTCTAAGGATAAGTTGTTTAGAAATTATATTGGTTTTGGAAAATGGCATCAACAGGTTCTCACCTACAGTCTATGACTGGCCCAACCACATGCCTTTGACCATGGTTACAGTACCAGGCATGAGTTCTCTCTTTCTGAGCATGCCTTAAGTACAATTAGATAGGTCTTGGTTTCCCACAAGTTTTAAGTGCCATTATTGGGGCAGAGCATGGTGGCGCATGCCTTTAATCCTAGCACTTGGGAGGCAGAGGCAGGTGGATCTCTGTGAGTTCAAGATAAGCCTGGTCTACAGAGTGAGTTCCAGGACAGCTGGGGCTACAGGGAGACCCTGTCTCAAAAAGACCAATAAAATAAAATAAATAAAATAAAATAAAATAAATAAAATTAAATTAAAAAGTGCCATTATTGTGCCATACTGGGTTGGATACTACTTTAGTTCATGGGTTTCACCACTGGATAGGATTCTGCATTCTTCACCACAGGATCAGACTCTGCATTCTTCACCACTGGATCAGAATCTGCATTCTTCACTACTGGATCAGACTCTGCAGTCTTCACTACTGGATCAGACTCTGAAGTCTTCACCACTGGATAGGACTCTGCATTCTTCGCCACTGGATCGGACTCGGCAGTCTTCTCCACTGGATCAGACTCTGCATTCTTCACCACTGAATCAGACTCTGCCGTCTTCACTACTGGATCAAACTCTGCAATCTTCTACACTGGATCAGACTCTGCACTCTTCTCCACTGGATAGTACTCTGCAGTCTTCACCACTGGATAAGATTCTGCATTCTTTACCACTGGATAGGACTCTGCATTCTTCTCCACTGGATCAGACTCTGCATTCTTCTCCACTGGATCAGACTCTGCATTTTTTACCACTGGATAGGACTCTGCATTCTTCTCCACTGGATAGTACTCTGCATTCTTCTCCACTGGATAGGACTCTGCATTATTCACCACTGGATAGGATTCTGCATTCTTCTCCACTGTATAAGACTCTGCATTATTCACCAGCAGATCAGACTCTGCATTCTTTACCACTGGATCAGACTCTGCATTCTTCTCCACTGGATAAGACTCTGCAGTCTTTTCCACTGGATAAGACTCTGCATTCTTCACCACTGGATAGGACTCTCCATTCTTCTCCACTGGATAGGACTCTGCATTCTTCTCCACTGGATAGGACTCTGCATTCTTTACCACTGGATAGGACTCTGCATTCTTCTCCACTGCATAGGACTCTGCATTATTCACCAGTGGATAGGACTCTGCATTCTTCATCACTGGATCAGACTCTGCATTCTTCACCACTGTATCAGACTCTGCATTCTTCACTACTGGATCAGTCTCTGAATTCTTCTCCACTGAATCAGAATCTGCATTCTTCACCACTGGATAGGACTCTGCATTCTTCACCAGTGGATCAGACTCCACATTCTTCACCACTGGATAGGACTCTGCATTCTTCTCCACTGGATAGGATTCTGCATTCTTTTTTTTCCTTCAAATTCTCTGAAATGTGTCACTCAGGGTGGAGGCACTTAGGTCAGTTCCAGCTCAAATTTTCAAAGTCCTGTGTCTCAAGGGTGGGCTGCCTTCAGAAATATGGTCATACTTCAAGTCTGGGAGGCAATCAGCAGCAATGCTTGTATTGTTTGGGGAGTCTCCACCGACCAGCAACATGAAGTGTGGTTTACCATGTCTGCCACTGTGGATATTGTAAGCTAGTCTGTGGTTTGGAGGCTGCATTATCAGTTCATTTAGTGTAACTCCATTAAAATGTATGTATGTATGCACATGTGTATTTTTCCATGTGTGTAATTTATTTATATTTAAATATTTTATTGAAATTTTGTGCATTTCATATTATGCTTCTTAATCAAACTTATGCACCTTCCTCATCAACACAGCATCCCACACATAGGACAAATGCAGTCGGGCTTTTGTACCCAGATGTCCTTTTTGCAAGTCCCTCCCCTGGAGTCTAGTCAGCCTGTCTAGAGATCTTAAGGAAGACCTACTCTCCCTCATCCAGCAATAATCAGTTGCCAGAAGTTCCCAGACTAGGTCTGCTCTATCACTCATTTTTCTGCTCCACAACAGCCCCCCCCCCTTTTTTTTTTTTTTTGGTCTTTTCGAGTCAGGGTCTCCTTGTAGCCCCAGCTGTCCTGGAACTCATTCTGTAGACCAGGCTGGCTTTGAACTCACAAAGATCCACCTACCTCTGCCTCCCAAGTGCTAGGTCTAAAGGTGTGTGCCACCATGCCCGGCTAACAGGCCCTTTTCTAACTGAGTCCACATGAGTCTTCTGCTCAATGCCACCATTACTACAAGTTCACATGTGCAAGCTTCCAGAGGCCTGGAAGCTTCTTTTTTCCCATGTTCATAGACCAACTTAACTCTTACCATCTTTCTGCCCCATCTTCCACAATGGTGGGGGGGGCAGAGTGAGGTTTAATATAGGAGTCCTATTCAGGGACACACACTCTGTAGTCTCTTATTCTCTGAAATTTGGCCAATTGTGGCATTCTCTGTGTATCACACTTTCCCCTATAAAGAGAGCTGAGGCAAGCACTAGTAGCATCTCTACCATCTGTTCCGCTTTGTTCCATGAGGTTTATTTGTAGAGGTTCCTCTGTAGTTGTGTCACCTAGGGCTGGGAATCTGTCAAACATATATTCTTTCTGTGTGACCAGTTGTGCAACTCTGTAGTAGCCTCCATCTTTTGCAAAAACAAGTTTCTTTAATATGTTGTGTATAGTACACTTGTCTGTAAGTATAAGGATCCATATTTAGCATATGGTAAGAAATTTCATTTTCCTAGATATATGACAGAGATAGAGTTTCTCTGGAAACTCCAGCCAGATAAATTTGGCTACAATTACAGTGCCACTCATGAGGTCTTCCATTGATAGGGCTTTAAGTCCAATTAAACAGTCATTGACGTCATTGATTACTCTCCAGGTAATTGTGCCACTATTGCACCAATAGAGGTAGTTTGCTATCTCAGTTGTTGCAGTTATCAGAGTTTAGAGCTGGGTTTGAGTGTTGATTGTTTTTCTCCTTTAACAGAACGCACAGTATTCTTTTTATTTAATTTAATTTTTATTGATGGTTTGTGCATTTCGTACATCATTTTCCAATTCAGATCAGGCATATTTCCCTTTCCCTTCACAGTAGCACAGTATTCTTTACTGTGAGAGCTCGTCTTCAGGGAGAAGGCTTCCTTGTCAGTTCCAACTCCATTTCTCCATGCCCTGTGTCTGAGTTATGTCCTGTCTTTAGCAGTAGGGTCTTATCTTAAAATTCTGGGAGATAACTAAGGGCTCTGGAAGTGGGTTGTGTTATTTTGGGAGTCTCTTGGACTATTCTGACCAACTACTCAAAGGAAATCTCTGTCTGGTACTGTGCTCCTTGCCATACAGTACCTGGATACACACACACACACACACACACACACACACACACACTAATGCTCAGGCACTCTATATGTATTTCTCAGGGGGTTGGCATGCTAACATATTTCCCTCTGGCCTCATACCAAGCTCTATTCATCTCTCTTTCCCCTGCCCCCCATCTAACCTCCTTCCCCTGTCCCCATCCAAGTACCCCCATGTCCCCACCCTCCCCCTGATTATGCCTATTTCCACCATCCCACCTCCCATGAGTTCCCTCCCCCACTTCCATCATTCCCTACATGTCCCTCTCTCCTTCCCTCCTTCCCAGACAAACACTCTCACTTCCCCCACCTCCCCCAGGGAAACATCTGTTCCCTACTCTCTCTCTCTCTCTCTCTCTCTCTCTCTCTCTCTCTCTTTCAGGCTTTTCTTTCACTTTACTTAGTTTCTTTTCCATTTCCCTAGCTCTTGCTGTTACATCAGTGAAAATACTCACATAAAGACGTTGTGTTACTATCTGCAAATGAGGGAGAACGCACAGTCTTGCTTTTTTGACTTTGTGTTATTTCACTTAGTACGCATATGTCACACACACACACACACACACACACATATATATATATATATTAAGTAAGTTCATAAAATAATGTCTCTGTTGGCCTTTTCAAAAGTCCTTTGTGTTACCTCTCTTTCCTCCCTGTTGATTTGTATTCACCTCTGTCCCTCCTTCCAGTTAAAATGACCCCTCCTCCCATGGCTCCTCTCTATTTCTTGGCTCCTGTAGTACTTGAGGTTATACAGGCATTCAGAGCTAGGATCCACAAATAAGAGAGCTTGTGGCATGGGTGCTTCTGGGTCTGGGTTACCTCACACAGTAAAATGTTTTCATTCCATCACTTGTATCCATTTACCTGGTCATTTCGTGATTTCATTTTCATTTTCTTCCCAGCTAAATAAGCCTCCATTGTGTGTAGATGATATTTTCATCATCCATTCATTAGTTGAAGGGCATTTATGTTGTTTCCATTTCCTGGCCTCTGTGACAAGAACAGCAACAATCGTGGGTGAACAATATCTCTGCCATAAGATAGTGCTTTGGGTATGTGCCAAGGAGTGGAATACGTGGTCATAACATGTAGTAGTTCTATTCTTAGATTTTTGAAAATTCTCCCCACCAGTTTCCATAATGACTGCACTAGCCTGTCAATCACACCAGTAATGATAGTGGGGCATCGTTCTTTGGACCCTTATCAACATTTATTGACAGTTGTTTACTTGATATTAGTCATTTTGACTAAGGTAAGATGAAATCTCAAAGTAGCTTTCATTTCCATTTCTATTATTGGTATGGATTTTGAAGACTTAAAGATTTTTATAGCCATGTTTAAATCTTCTTTTGAGAACTTTCTGCTTAGACTACTGCCTAATTGTTGATATGCTCTCTTTTTTCCTATGATATTTGACCAGGTTTATAGCTGTGTAAAAATTTTAAAAGGCAGAAGTTCAACTATAATCATTATGCATTTTTGAACGCTGTTAGTTTGTGTCAGGGCCTTGTTCCGAAGGCAAATCTGGCCTCAGACATTTCCTGAAGTCCAAGCTGGCCTTAAACTGTCAATCTTACTGCCTCAGTCTCCCAATTGCTGGGATTACAATCCTGTGGCAGGTTTTACAATTAAGGGGAATGTTTTTTTTCTCTAAGAACTAGGGCTAACTCTGAATCCTACAATATTTTCTTTATGTTTATTTCTAAAAATATTATAATTTTTTGGTATTTGTTTTCTAATTTTGAGTGAATATGATTATATATATATATATATATATATATATAATGTATATATTATATATATTCTGTGTGACTATGCCATGATAATTTTTTGTTTATTAGTATTTATTGGCTTGAAGACCCTTTATTGAAATGGCTATCCTTCTTTCACAAAATTGATTTTATACTGAAAAAGATTGAGTGTACTTGTACATTTCTCTCTGTCCTCCTGACTCTGCTCCTACATCTACATCACATCTGGTGACTAAACCCCCTGTATCATAATGAAGTGTATAGACTGATTCCTCTTGCGCCATCTTCTTTGTCAAGCCTGTTTCTTGATTCTAGTTCCTTGGATTTTCCTGTATAAATTTTAAGATAATATTTTTACATTTATAAAAGTCTTTCACAGAAGTTGCTAGGATTTGTATTAATACTATACATCAATTTGGAATTTAAGATTTCATTTCTTTGTTTATTTTCCAAGTGGACTACAGATTCTAGCAAAACATTGTTACTTCTAGTTTATTATATTCACACTTAATTTTGCTGCTATTGATTTTGAATTTTATTGTATTTTTATTTTAAATGTCCATGTGTTCACTGCTACTTATAACACCACAAATGTTTAATGTTCTATGTTTTGCTTTGAAATCTTGCTGCATGCATTTATTAGTTCTAGGAACAATGACATTTTCAAAACAGGAACAGTCTGATTTCGCTCTTTGCAGACTCTATGGCTCGTATTTCTTTTTCGGCCTAATTGACTAGCTATGTTTTACAATAAAATGTTGAAAACCGTGTGAACAGAGCTCATTTCCTTGTTCTGGATCTTGGAGAGTAACAGTCAGCTTTCATTACTGAAAATAACATAAATCGCAGTTGTTTCTAAATGTTTTATGTAGTGATTTCCTACTCTTTCTATTTTCCTATATTTGTTACAAAGACGGATTGAATTTTGCAAAATTGGAATGATATACTTTTGTTTTTCTACATTGGCTTTCATTGGAATAATCAAGAGAATTACATTGATTAAAATTTTTTTCCTCGGAATTCGGTGTTTCTTGGGGGGGGTAGGAGAGAGGCTCAATTAATCTTGGAGACAAATATTTAAGTAAAAGTCTTACTGAGTTCTGCCTCTGAGTAAGAGCTTTCATATCTAGCTTTGTAAACATACTAGTCTGTAATTTTCTACAGGCCAAATTATCCAGTTCTGACTTAAGTCCTAACTTCGGTAGGGAAATGTTTTTTTCTTTTATTTTGCAGAAAATTCTGTACAGAATCGGTGCTTAATTTTCTTAAAATATGTTTCACAGTTAGCTAATAGAGCTGTCAACGTCTGGAGACTTATTTGAGCCATTTTTATATATATATTTTTTTCTTTTGGAATTCCGTACATGAGCATTGTATTTACGTCATTTCACCCCTCTCTGTCACCCGCCAACCCTCCCTTGTTCTCCGCTCCTCAATTTCTTGTCCTTTTCTCTAGTTATTATACTTACATATACCTCCATTTATAAACACACCACATATCTATAATGCACTGAGGTCATTTTCTGGTCTAAACACTCCTGTGTTTAGACCTACCCACTTGGAAATATATAGATTCTCCATAGGAAAATTGATTCTGGAAACCCGCATTCACTAATGATTAGATTATTAAGTGGTGCACCCACTAGGGAAATCAGTTCTTATAATTCTCAAAAAAACTAAAAATACATCTACCATATGCCCAGCTACTCCTCTCCTTGGCACATACCTACAGAACTCATTCTACTTCAGGTACTTGCTCAGCCATGATTGTTGCTGCTCTTTTCACAAAAGCTAGGAAAAGGAAACAACATGAATGACCCTCACATGAAGAGCAAGGAAGAGGTGGTGCATTTCCACTATGTAATTCTACTCAGTCGTGAGGAAAAATGAAAACATGAAATTTGCAGGTAAATGGATAAAACTGGAAACAGTTACACGTGTCCAGGTAACCCAGGCCCAGAAAAGCACGTGACACACATGTTCTCTGATTTGTGGTTCTTCACTCCTTGTTGTTAGACATGAGCATATAGCCTGATGTAATTGCTGGAGATGTAGAAAAGCACGTGACACACATGTTCTCTGATTTGTGGTTCCTTGTTCTGTGTCGTTAGACATGAGGCTATATCCTGATGTAACTGCTGGAGATGCAGAAAAGAACCATTGTGGGAGGGCCAGAGAACTATTTGAAAATTTTAAACTTACAAACATAACTTCCTTGAAAATTACTGGAATATTCAGTGCATGCGTTTTCATTTTAGCCTAGGTGAACAATGATTGCATTCTGTCAGGAATTGATTGGATTCTTCAAATTGTCAAAATTGCATATGTGAACTTTTTTTTCTTTGTTGTCTTTTTTTCTGTTCAGTCTTTGGGGTCTGTGGTTACACCCTGTTCTCTGCTACCTATGTGGCATTTGTGTCTTCATACCTAAGAGAGACCTGCTTCATTGGTTTTATTACTTTCTTCCCATTTCAATATTTTTCTAATTTTTTCCTTGTAATAATTAATTTGCCTTCTGCTTATTCTTCCTTATCACTGCTTTCACTTTCAGCATGCTTTCTATAGATAGGGGGTTAGAGTGTTATTTTGAGGCTTTATGCTATTTTTAAAATATGTGTTTAGTACTATGAATTTCCCTTCCATGTATGTTTGTGCCCACAAATTTCACTACATTATATTGTAATGTTAATCCATTAAAATATGATAATTCTCCTCTTCCTCCTCCTCCTCCTACCCCCTCTTTTACTCCTCTTACTCCTCATCTTCTTCCTCTTCCTTATCTTCCTCCTGATACTTTGCTCCTGGTTCATGCATATTTTATTTTTATTTATTTATTTTTTAATTTTATTTACTTCTTTTATGTGTATGAATGTACTGTCTATATGCAGGTGCGCAATGCAGTGGAGGTCAGAAGAGGGTGTCGGATTACCCTGGAACTGGAGTCAGAAACGGTTCTCAGCCGCCATGCAGGTGCTGGGAATCAAACCCAGGCACTCCCAACCGCTAGGCCATCTCTCCAGCCCCAAGTGGTTCATGCATTATTTAGAAGTACTTGGTTGGTTATGATCAGGGATTCAACTGAACAGTGTAAGAAAGATCTGAGCTGTCAGAAATGTGTGTAACAGATAAACTCAACAAGGTAACAAGGGGCAGTAATGCTTCTAATCACTTACTGTGGTGGTTCAAAGACAGTGAGTCAGAAAGAAGCAAATCTCCCATGCACTTTTGTTACAGTAATAGTTACTTGTGCACAGAACTGAATTTATTTCATGGTTGAGGGAGTGCTTGACAAAGATTCCAGGAATCTGAAGGTACTTGAGGAGCTGAAATTGGGGAATGTGTATTTACGTGTGTGTGTGTGTGTGTGTGTGTGTGTGTGTGTGTGTGTGTGAAAGAGAGAGAGAGAGAGAGAGAGAGAGAGAGAGAGAGAGAGAGAGAGAGAGCTAATAAAGGTACTAGGTACTATGTCGGAGTGTATGTTTAGGGACTGTGCGCAAACTCTGGATCCCTTTCTCCCAAAAGGAGCAGGCAACTGAGCAACTGAGTGAAGGAGATCTGGCCTGAATCTCAGGATGGAGAGATCTAGGGTTTGGACAGCTGGTTTAGGGAGGCAAGGAGTTCGGTCAAGTCCATGGTTGCCTAGGAGGCTCTGAATCTGACCACAGCTCCTTCAGAGATTGCCTCCCACCAAATCACCTGTAGGAGGACAGTCTCTGCCATATGACATCAGGTTGCCTATTTCAGTGCCTGAAATATCAGAAATGCTTATCGAATTAGGAGACAGACTCCCCAGTCACTACCTTCTGCATTTCAGGATATATCCAACGTGTTTTAAGGAGATGAAGCATTGTCAATGTATTGAGTCTGACGAAAGGTGACCTGCCATGGTCAGGATGACCCAGGCTAAGTCACGAATCCCATCCAAAGGACTGGGCAAGACCTTGACTCCTGGTAGAGAGCAAGCAGGAAAAGATTTCCCAGAACTCATTTGGGACTATTGGAAAAAAAACTTGCTACTTTTGGATCTACTTAGATTTAGGATATCTTAAACCAGCAAGCTGACTTTGACTGGCTACCTCTCTGGAATGAGACAGTGTCCTGACAGCTCAGATAAATAATGAAGCACAATCAGAAGAATGCATGTGGTTATCTAGGGGAAAAAAATAGTTTATAACGCTATGTACCCAAGTGGGAATCTGTTTAATAAGGCAGGGCCGATTATCAGCACTGCTAGGTTGCCATAATGTCCCAGAGTCTCAAGCTTTCCAAAGTATTCTGAAAGATTCAGTTCTTGCCTTGATTTTACAGGGATGGACTGAGACAATATCACAGTGCACCTTCCATGATCTGCAGCTTTTCTTCCTGGTCTTAGCAAGGGCGCTGGAACGTGGGACTGTGTGGACTTCTCCATAGTCTTACTCTTCACTATTTGCCCCTGATTTGATTCCTGATTGAAGAATGTAGGCTATATGATTTCAATACTTAACCATGTTCTGATGTTTGCTTTGTCATCCAACTTTGGACATATCTCAGTATTACTTGGCATTGTGGCATATATTCTGTGGGTACTCAGAAGAAGGTGATGCTCGTATTGCTGAGTAGTTGTTGGTCCATTAAAAAAAGTTAAATCTTGGGCTGGAGAGATGGCCTAGCAGTTAAGATCGCCAACTGCTCTTGCAGAGGACCCGGGTTTGATCCTCAGCACCCACATGGCAGCTGAGAACCATCTTTAACTCCAGTTCCAGGGGAATCTGACACCCTCTTCTGACCTCCGTGGCATTGCACAACATGGGTGCATAAACCTACATGCAGACAGTACATTCATAAACATACAAAAATAAATAAAAATTTTTAAAAAGTTAAATCTAGCCAGGCATGGTGGCACACACCTTTAATCCTAGCACTTGATAGGCGGAGGCAGGTGGATCTCTGTGAGTTCAAGGCCAGCCTGCTCTACAGAGTGAGTTCCAGGACAGCTGGGGCTATAGGGAGACCCTGTCTCGAAAAGACCAAAAAAAAAAAAAAAGTTAAATCTAGTAGGAACTTGAGGAAGGCTGTGGAGAAGCTAGGTCACAGTACCTGAAATTCATTCTTTTTTTTTTTTTTTTTTTTTTTTTTTTTTTTGGTCTTTTCGAGACAGGGTCTCCCTGTAGACCAGCTGTCCTGGAACTCACTCTGTATGAACAGACTGGCCTTGGAACTCACATGATATCCCCTAGGTTCTGCCTCCCGTAATTCATTCTTTATAACAATAAATAATAACTATTCATGGGGATAACTGGATATTGTCAGAGAAAGGACAGAGAAAAAGACATGGAGATTCTTCAAGAATTAGGAGGACTCAGATAGGAGAAGCCTCCTAGAAGCATCTCTTTTCATGTGCATCCAACCCTATACAGATCCGCATATGTTTTGTAAAACTAATCTGATTATTGTTTTATTCTATGAGACAATTCATTTATTCATCACAGATAGTTTAGAGCAAAATTCAAGCACTAATGAAAGAGAATATGAAGCTGAATATAAAGTCAGTAGTAGCCTGTTAGACCTGGTTTTTAAAAATAATTTAATTTTTTTAATTAGCATAAAGATATTCAATATCATTGTGCTATTTTCAAACAAAGTAGATTCCTCTCCCTGTTCATCTTCCCCAAGCCTCTAGCATCACTATTTCCTACTTGTAACTTCCCCTTGACCTCTTTTCCTCTCTCATTCCCCATGTATTCTTTGCAGGAAAACAGATGGATTTAGAAGGTGTAATATCAAGCAAGGTGACCCAAACTTGGAAAAACAAAAGCTACAAGGCAGTTCCTAGCTTGTGTGAATTTCATTAGCCAAAGCAAATTTGTCTCAGGGGTCAGTTAAGCTTTAGACTACACCAGAAATTCTGTAAGTTAGGGTCCTGGGTTGGTGGGACAGAAAGGGTGACAGTCAGCTTGTGACACCTAACTCTACTTATATGCCTTTATCTTGTCCTTACGGGTTCATATTTTGGAAAAATAACATCTATGGTTGTGTTTTACTTGCTTTTTTAAGGGAGAGGCGTGTTTGTTATTATGCTAAAGGATGCCTTCCTTCCTATCAGCTAGAGGAAACAACTATTGGAAATGGGTGATCTTCTCATCTTTCTTTTGGATCCATGAAAATCCTGAGCTGGTTTAAGACACACTGTGGGCAAGAAGCCTTATATATCTCTGTAGTCATTTAGCATTGTTATTTGGAATTAGCAATGAAAGAAGCTTATTCTGTATTGATAAGTACCACAGAATAATAATGATAATAATTAAGATTAAATGTATTATTTACTCTCTTAATACATGAATATATAATCTTTGATAAAGGCATTGTGACTGCCAGGAATCTGAATATTAAACACCAGAAATTGGCTAATTTATAAAAGCATATTTTGTTGAAATAATACTCAAAAGTTATAGAACTATGAGTGATGCTAGAGACAGAGGACCAGAAAACAAGCAGGAAACCCAGCCTAGTATACCCATCCCTATGTGCCCATCCCAGGACACTCACCCCTATGTGCCCATCCCAGGACACCCATCCCTATGTGCCCATCCCAGGATACCTATCCCTATGTGCCCATCCTAGGACACCCATCCCTATGTGCCTATCCCAGGACACCCATCCTTATGCGCCCATCCCAGGACACCCATCCCTATGTGCCCATCCCAGGACACCCATCCCTATGTACCCATCCCAGGATACCTATCCCTATGTGCCCATCCTAGGACACCCATCCCTATGTGCCTATCCCAGGACACCCATCCCAATGTGCCCATCCCAGGACACCCATCCCTATGTGCCCATCCCAGGATAACCATCCCTATGTGCCCATACCAGGACACCTATCCCTATGTGCCCATCCCAGGACACCCAGCAGAGAACACCTAGCCAGAAAACCCAGCCCCAATACCCAGCCTAGTACCCCCATCCCAGTATTCCCATCCCAGGACACTGAGCCTAGGACAACCATCCCAGGACAGTCGGTCCAGGACACCCAGACAGGCTAGACCACAGAGTCTCTGAGGACTCTTGTTATAGCTGCTTCTGTTGTTGTTGCTGAAGATCACAGCCACGGACACTGATCCACACACCTGCAACTGCAGCCCTGGCCTGGCCTCAAGTTATGCATGGAAAGAGCAGAGTAAAAAAGTTACCCTAGGGGGCTGGAGAGGTTAAGCGCTGAGTGCTCTTGCAGAAGACCAGGGTTTGATCCCCAGCACCCACTTGGCAGCTGAGAACCTTCTGTAACTCCAATTCCAGGAGAACTCCAGTTCCAGGGGAATCCGACACCCTCTTCTGACCTCTGCGGCATTGCATGACACAGGTGCACAAACCTACATGCAGACAGTACACTCACACATATAAAAAAAATAAATAAATAAAATAAAAAGCTAGCCTAGCTCTAGATTGCATGCCAAGATTTATTTCTTTAAAATGTATTTATTTAATTTATTTTTTCTGGGTATGAGTGTTTTTCCTCAGTGTATGTAAGAGATAGCATATTATGCAATGTACACAGAGGCCAGGAGAGGGTATTCAATCCGCTGGAACTGGAGTTATAGTTGTTAGCCACCGTATAGATGCTGGGAACTGAATCCATGTCTTCTGTAAGAGCAGCAAGTGCTCTAAACCACTCAGCCATCTCTGCAGTCCCAAGATTGATTTCTTCCTAAAATAATTTAGAAATACATTTGCATATATTTGGTAGTTTTGATAAGACTGTCTCCCATGGGATCCAAATATTTGAACAATTTGTCCCCAGTTGGTGGGGCTGTTGTTCGAAGTCTTAGAAGATACGGGTTTGCTAGAGGATGTGCATCACTGGGGGTGGCCTTAGAGGGTTCTGAAGTCTCTCTGCTTCCTGTGCCTGCTTGACGATGTGAGTAGTCTGCTTCTGCCCCTACTCCAGCCGCCTCTGCCGCAGCCCTCCTGCCATGATGGTCTCTTGCTCTTTGGAACCATAAGCTAAACTTTTTTTAATGTTTATTTTATTTTATTTTATTTATTTTCATATGTGTATGAATGTACAGTCTGCATGCAGGTTTGTGCATCCGTGTTGTGCAACACCATGGAGGTCAGAAGAGGGCGTCGGATTCCCCTGGAACTGGAGTTAAAGACGGTTCTCAACCACCATGTGGGTGCTGGGGATCGAACCCGGGTCCTCTGCAAGAGCAGTAGGTGCTCTTAACCACTAATCCATATATCCAGCCCCTAAACAAACTATTTTATATGTTCCCTTGGGCACAGCATTTTACCACAGCAATAGAAAAGTAACTAAGACAAAGTGTGTGTTTCATGTATGCATATTGTATGTGTGTGTGTGTGTGTGTGTGTGTGTGTATGTGTGTGTGTGTGTCAAGGTAAGTGACAGTGTCCAGAGGAAACCTTGCTGTAGTTGGTTCTCTCCTTTAACCATGTGGGACCCAGGGACTGAACACAGGTGTCAGGCTTGGGGGTGAGTTCCCGTGGCCATTGAGCTCCCTCACCTGTCCTTCAGACGCTGATCTCTAAGAGGGTGGGCTGAGAGTGCACTTCCCTATAGTGTGAGATTCATGGGGTTCCTTCCACACTTGGTGGATCACTGCATTTAGAACATCTGACACGGGGATTTGTACTAAAGCAAACTATCACTAGGATCTTCATTATTTTGCAGAAATCATGTCTTACTGCACATCGTCTATGACAAATAACAAGGATGGCATGCCAGTGTGGGAATTTCTGAGAACAGGAACAAAGTTATTAGCTACCTTGTTTTTTCTTTTTTAAAAAGTCCTTTACAGAGGCAGCCAACGGTGCAGATTTTGTTCAATGTGAAATGCTGCTAACATGCAAAAGAACCTGCTTTGAACTACATTCTTAGATGTGGTTAGGTGAACGATGGATCATTGTGGTTAAGAATAGAATACTGGCTCTTGACCAGACTCTGAATCTGGGTTTTATCACCTAGCTGTGTGAGTTTTGACAAGTTACACAACTCTAAATTAAAATACACACACACACACACACACACACACACGTGCATGCATACACACGCACACACACATTTTTTGGTATAGGTATAATACAAGGATAAAATAATGGGATTTATTTCATATGACTTGTGGGAATGATGAATAAGTTAACATACATCACATTACAAATACAACATACATAATTGATTTCATCATTACACTGTGATGGCAATTGGAGGCAAAGGCCTTCCCAATATCAAGCACAGACAATGTAATGCTATGGTTCTAATGTGAAATGTTCTCTACAGTTTCCTGTGTTAGATATTTCATCCCCAGCTGGTGGCCCTGATTTGGAGAGATTGTGGAAACTTTGGAAGATGGGGTCTAATTGGTCCCTGGGGCAGGACTTTTGTCCTCCATCTTCATCTCTCATTCCTGTCCATCATATGGTATGAAGACTCCTCCTCCTCCACACACTCTGGGTTTCATGATGTCTCACTTCCAAGCTCAAGTCTATGTGATCCTGTGTGGAACACTAGGATCATGAGTCAAAATACCACTTTCTTTCCTCAACTGGTTCTCCTGTGTATTTTGGTTGCAGCTAAGCAAAAGTTAGCTACACATTACACTAAGAAGAAATATATGGGAAAAGACAGCCCTTTTGACCACTGAGAAGATAATCATGAAACCTAGGGCAAAGGGCAATTGTGGTGAATCACACGTGAAAGGAGCTTGAGCTCTGGGCATCTCTACATGATAGGGAGCTTGAGCTCTGGACATCTCTACATGATAGGGAACTTGAGCTCTGGGCATCTCTACATGATAGGGAGCTTGAGCTCTGGGCATCTCTACATGATAGGAAACTTGAGCTCTGGGCATCTCTACATGATAGGGAGCTTCCCACTGGCTCTAGTTTTAAAGCGATTGTTTTCCTCTACCATGAAATAAAACAGAAATAAAAGATAATTGATCTTTACTGGGAGATTTTCTGAAAGGTTATTAGATCATTTTCCTTTGTGTTCTCAGTGTATAAAGATACATAGATATTCATAATTTAGGATTAGCCCCCAACAGTGGTAAAACAAGTGTGTTTCAATATAAAAATACCAAATGGTTCATTTTATTGAGACTTGTTCATTCTTTCTCTTTTGTCAGTTTGGACAGTTGGTGTATGGAATTATCAGACTCAGCTAATGAGGCATATTAAAGAAGCAAGAGTGTGTTCACTTGTTACACTCAAGTTTACTTAAATGCAAAACATCCCATGGTGTGCTCTGGATCAACAAAGACGATGTTCAGAGAATGTGTGTACAGAAATGGCACTGAAGACAAAAATAAAATGGCCCCTGCCTATCTATCTCCTGGCCAGAGATGACAGAGTAGAGGAGACTTTCTGTAGCTCTGAGCACTGCCAGTTTCAGCTAAGAAGAAACTAATGCAAATGATCTCACAGTTCTGGCAAGGACTTGGTGTTTTCTGCAAGGCACTCCTTCATTTTTCTACTTGTTTCTTTCATGCTGAGTATTTCTCTGCATGAAGAATATTAAAGTCCTCCTTGTCTTGAGAGTTGCTTCAAACCTACCTGACAAGAATTCCAATGTCCAGTCCCACTGAGTCTGTCAGAGAGCACCTACCTGACTAGCTGGCATGTGTCACCCAGATCCATGCATGCACATCACTCTGCTTTGCCACATCCCCAGTAAAGCTGTTCTAGAGCTCAGGCTTGCTCTGCCAGCAAGTAAGAAGCAGCCCTTTTTGCCAGTTGACTCTCCTTGGACTTTGCTCTGTTCCTCATGAGGCTGGCAGGAAGAGCCTGGGTACCTTGGAAAGTTAGCCAGGTTACATTGCCCAGAGTCGCAGTTCTCCTGCTTTGAGTCCAGCACCAGTCACTTGGTTCCTGGGCACACATCTTCTTTACTTAACTAGTTAGAACCAGGGAAGCTGACACTCATGACCTCAACTTTAGCTATTTATCATATTGGAAAGCTCCGGACTACCCTGCCTGACTCTATCTAATCCTTCCAATAAAAAGATCAAAATAGAGAACCTGATTTTCAAACCAACTAACTATTCATACTGGCTCAGAAAACAATCAAGTTACATCAACAATACAAACAGAATCAAACTTCAACTCAACAAAGACAGGCTTGAGTTTCATATCAGATGCACAAGCAACCAAAGATATCCACATACTGAGACTGCAGTGAAAAAATAAATATAATATGATAAACCAAAATAATATGAACTCACAAACCCCACCAGTCCTTTAGAAGTGTTTTACAATGAGAGCTACCTAGACAAAGCCCAGGAGATAGAATTACATGATCAAAGAATTCAAAGAATTTAAAGAACACATGAATGACTCAAATAAATAAAAGAAGATAGGGATAAACTCCTGACAGAAGCTCAAGAAAATAAAAATATATGGAAAACTGAAATTGCAAAGACAACTCATTATTTGAGAAGTAAATTCATTAAAGATATAGAAATATTGAAGAAAACTCAGGCTGTAATGAAGATGGGACTGAAATATTGAACATGTCAATTTGAAATGACAGAAAAAAGCCTCGCCAGCAGGATGAATTAAATGTAAACAGAATATCAAGACTGGACAATAATGTTGAAGAACTGGACTACTCAAACAAAGAATATAAATTTTTAAATTTTTATTTATTTTTGTATGTGTATGAATGTACTGTCTGCATGTAGGTCTGTGCACCCATGTCGTGCAATGCCTCGGAGGTCAGAAGAGGGTCTTGGAATCCCCTGGAACTGGAGTTTTCCTGGAATTGGAGTTACAGATGGTTCTTAGCCGCCCTGTAGGTGCTGGGGATCGAACTCGGGTCCTCTGCAAGAGCATTGGTGCTCTTAACCGCTAGGCTATCTCTTCAGCCCCAAAGAATATAATTTTTAAGCCAGAAAAATGAAATATGTATGAAATGTAGAACACCATGAAAAGACCAAATTTATGCATCATAGGCAGAAAGGACTGAGAAGAATCCCAGGTCAATGACATGGACCAGATTATCAACAGGATTATACCAAAAAGATTTCCGTAAATTGAGGAAAGATATAGCCACACAGATATACACACCCACATGATTACAGAAGAAGCCTATAGTGTAGGAGAAAAGTCTCCTATAACTAAATATCTAACATAAGAAGCACAAAGAACACCAAATAGACAAGGTCAGAACAGAAACTCCACACTGGATATCATAGCAAAAACCCCCTCTGTCTCCCCCTCCCCCTCCTATCTCCCCCTCCCCCTCCCGTCTCCCCCTCCCCCTTCCGCCCCCCCTCCTCCTCCTGTCTCCGGGGGAGGGGGATGTGGAGACAGGAGGGGGAGGTAGGGAGATGGGGACAGGAAGGGGAGGGGGAGGCGGGAAGGAGAGGGGGAGACGGGAGGGGAAGGAGGCGTCTGTATCAGTGAACAAAGTGGAGAGAGACAGAGCAATGTCAGTCAAGGTTTTTCTCTGGCCTCCACAGACACATGTGTATGCATAAGTACCTGCACAAGCATGCACACACACACACACAAACGTATATGCATAAGTACCTGCACAAGCATGCACACACACACACAAACGTATATGCATAAGTACCTGCACAAGCATGCACACACACACACACACACACATATGCACATACACATATACATGTACAAAAAGCAGGATATTAACAGAACTTCTTGTGACTAGTTTTGCTAGGAGTTTTTAATGGTCTTTTCTAGAAATGATGTTGTAGTGTATAGATTCTTTCCACCCCTGGCTTCAATCAAGTCTGAAGATACTTCAACTCTTCCTTCAGTCCTTTGCACTATGAATCAATGTTCCTGGTCACATTTGGTATTTCTGACTGTGAAACTTGCAACTGAAGCCATTCTGTTGAGCACAGTTGAATCACGGGAACAACATGAGAGAAGAAATTCAGACGCACATCACCAATAATGGATACATGACTTTCAAGGTCTTAGACAAATAACTCAAGGAAAGTGGAATTTAGTTTCTGTATGTAAAACCAACCACAGCTATCTCTCTAAGTTATTCAAAAGTGGTAATTCTGGGCTGGAGAGATGGCCTAATGGTTAAGAACACAGACTGCTCTTGCAGAGGACCTGGGTTTGATCCCCATCACCCACATGGCGGCTGAGAACAGTCTTTGACTCCAGTTCCAGGAGAATCCAACATCCTCTTCTGACCTCCGCAGCATTGCACGACATGGGTGCATAAAACTACATGCAGACAATACATTCATACACGTAAAAAATAAATAATAATAAAAAAATAAAAAGTGGTAATTCTTCCTTTTATTAGATTCCCACCATTTGAGTTTATTTTTTATCTCTTCAATTGAACTCCAGTTTCTTAACGGATAAAGGTTGTTTTCCTTTAAACTTTTGATCTCTGCAATGTTAGCACAATGCTTATCAACTGACAGGCAGCATGACAGAAGGAATCAATGGAATAAAAGTCAGCCTACATTATTGGATTTTATGTTTCCATAGGTTCAATTACATGATGAGTTCAGCTTAAACTGAAGTAATTTGAACCCCTCACCCAGTTTTCCTGAGCACTCCAAGGCCATATCCCATGGTAATAGTTGTTATCCATTGCAGCTCAAAATATTTACCAGCAAACATATGTTGATAAAATTTATTGCCAGTGATGATAAAACCACATGATAACCTCAGTATCCCTTCCTTATAAAAATTTAAATTTAAATTTTGTCCTTTTAACAAAAGCATCT
Source organism: Rhizomys pruinosus (assembly GCA_009823505.1). Classification (NCBI taxonomy): domain Eukaryota; kingdom Metazoa; phylum Chordata; class Mammalia; order Rodentia; family Spalacidae; genus Rhizomys; species Rhizomys pruinosus. The sequence continues at coordinate 7,346,483 of VZQC01006589.1, forward strand.
GGGTGCTTTACACACTGATTTCTTATCAGATATCTGATGCATTAAAACAAAAGGAAGGCATAGATATATGAAGACCCTTCAGGTTCAGCATGGAACCAGAAGACAAATGCATTCCCATCATGAGTTGGACAGATGTAAGTGTTAAAAGCACCTATCAAGGCAAATTTCCACATGAATAACACAGGATGCACTGTGTCCCATTTGAAGACAGTTCCAAAAGGCAATGTTCAGCGACTGTAATGACTGAGGCCTAGGTGGGTTTGAAGGCTGGGTGGAGCCCTCAGTAGCCATCAGCCACAGAAGGCACTCACTGTTTCTTCCCACAGGCAGATGGAGGAGCTGTCCACCCATCTTGATTAAGTTTAGGCCAGGAGAGAATTTCTGTACAGATTTTATATGGCTTCTTCTGAGATTCAAGTATTATCGATCCATGTCTTTTTTGTTCATTTGACCAGGATAAACCAACATGTGTGTGTAAAGTTGCTGAGGTGGTCAATAGACAGATCCCTATCTTCTCCTACTTCTAGAAAAGTTTTCTGTTTCATCACCCTTTTCTAAAGCAAACTAAACTCAGAGTTTTGTTGGGTGTTATCATTAGCATTCCTTCTTCCCGGCTTCTTATTTTCCACCTACTTTTCCTGCTGCTTCATAAATCTATCCCATCACTTAATTTTCCTTGAATATCAACTGAAAGCAAAACTCAAGCATGTAAATATGTACTTATACACATATTCACATATACTTAAGAAATAAGAGTATTTTGATAAACCAATATTTTTCTTAACAATCACACATTTAAAAATATAGAAATATGTATTTCTACCATGGAGCATCAAAACAAAACATGACTCATTTTTGAGAGGTGAGAGTGAGGAGGAGGTGATTAATAGATTGAATATTGACTGCCAGTATAAGGCATAATAATGAATCATTTATGCTGTATCACTAAAAGATGTTTTGAACACTGATTCTCAGCTTAATAGCTATGTGATCACAGACTATCTGTGTATTGTAGTCTTCATAAATAAAATCGGGTGTCCCTACTCAGATTTTGGGTGCAGGATGAATGAGCCAATGCATATGCACTGAACAGAATAAGGCATGCTTTGCAAACAGATCTACCTCCGAATCCCCAGGCCCTATGAACCCAGTATAAGGTGTCAGCACACAGACTAGACATCATTAAGGAAGCATGTCAGGCTGCATTCACACAGTGCTCTCACAGAGGAACTGGTCTGAGCTCTGAGCCCATTAGTTTACTACCAGCATGCCTGTAGGTAAATACTTAACTATTTAAATGGAGGTCAGGGTAAAGGTCTTGCTGAGCTGCTGTGCTAATGCATGGTTCCATAAAATCTATTTACTGGTATCTGCCTCTAAATACCTTGCTATTCAAAACAGTATCTATTTTTTATGTCTCATATCTGACATGGTGGGGGATTTATAACAAGTATGTATAAAGTCATTTAAAAGCAGTGAAAAGGAGTCAAAGCTTGCAGTCACATGAGGATGAGGGGCACATTCAGAGAGATGGATGTGGAATTAGTTCAAAATGTGACAGATTGGGGGGTTCTGTCACAATTTATTCTTTTTTCACATAAATTTATTTTTATTTTTTAACAAATCTAGACCTGTGTCCCCCCCATTCCCCCACCCCACCAGAGCTCATGCATTCTGCCAAACATGCTTTTCATCTCTTTCTCAGTATTTCTCAATATTTTCCATGAGGAAGTTGACCATTTTGAGCAGAAGTCACAATTTATTCTGTGTGAGGCAATATTAATGCAAATGGTCCTCACACACTAAGTGTCTGTACAACCATTTCTGGCCCCTGATTTCTTCACAATGTATTATTCTTAGTTCCCCAATAAGAAAGTGATGTACAGAGAGGATTAATACTAGTTGTGAGGTCACAACAAACAGGTAGATATTCAGCTGTCCATATGTGACTTGTCATATTTCAAGTAATCCTGTGTAGCTTCTGTGAGAAGAGTCCCCTGTGGAGACAGGAAGACAAGTGTGGCACCAACTTCTGGTGAGTCAGCCATGCAGCCTCCTTCAATTATTGACATTAGCCAGCAGAGTGGGTAGAAGGACTTGTTCTCAGTTGTATGACTCTTACAATGGTTGCTGCTCCTTGCCTGATCATTTAGAGCTCTCTTGCCAGGATCCAGATTGTACTAAAAGTGCTTCTCAGCAGGAAGATGCAGTGTGGCCAGGCTCCAATCTCTGCTCTGATTGGTGCAGAGTAGGATGGTAACTTCTGACCACAAAGATGCCTTGTGTGTACCCTCATCTTTCCTGATCCCATAGGCATCAGGAAACTTGGCTCTGAAACAGTTATCATCTGATAAACTTTGCTTCGTTGGCCACCAGGGTGATAGGTGAATCTGGTGGTAGCTGTTTTGTGTCTTGCTGTGGAAAGGAAGCCAACCAGCTTCTCATTATCATTCCTCTCAAACATGTCTCAGATTTACACAAAAGGACACAACCCTTCTAATATCCCCTGACCAAAAGTATTTTCCACTTAGTGGTCTGTGTGAGGGCACTTATCCAATTTTAGTTAGGGAGGTCTAAGGTGAAAAATTAGGTGCCTGTCTGTGTGCCAGGCTGGTAGGATGAGTGTGGGGAGACTGTGAGGAAAGGAAAAGCCGATTTTTTTTATTTTCCAGATTCCTGGATGAGTGAAACTGTCTGGCACATCAGGTACACCAGGAGAGATGGGGTTTGGAGTACCTGGAGTTGGGAGACTGAGTTGTCTGTGCTGGAGTGGTTGGCTCAGTGTAAGGGAGTTGGTCCAGGGAAGAGATTGGTGTGTGGGGATTCTAGTCTGGACTAAGCATCCCTTCAGTGCTCATTCCCTTCCCTCAACCTCTCTGGCATGGTTATGCCTCTCAGACCAGCCCATGGAAGAACTTGGTAAGTCAGACCTTGCCCACCAGCCACCTAATTCAGTCCCTGTCCCCCACCCCACCCTTTTTCACCCAGACTAGGATCCCCACAGACACCAGTCTCTTCTCTGGACCAAATCTCTTAACCATGAGTCACCAACCACTCTAGCATAGGCAGTTCAGGCCCCTCCAGATGTTCCAGACCCCATCTCTCCTGACACATCTGACATACCAGACAGTTCTGCCCACCAAGGAAGCTAGAAAGTCAAAACACGCTTTCCTTCCCTTGCAGTCTCCCCACTCTCATCCTGCCAGCCTGGGACACAGGCAAACTCCTAATTTTCCACCTTAGTCTAAGCACCCAGACTAAGATTCCAGCAGACACCAATCCCTTCCCCAAACTAATTCCCTTATCCTGAGTCACAACCCACCCTAGCATAGGTGTTAAGCACCACCTCTGTTAATCCCAATCCCCAGCTTCATTCTTTCTTGATCTGCTGGGCAGTCCTGCCTACCTAAGTCTCAGAACAAAAAGTAACCAAGCTATAGTAACAATACAAATACAAATACTTGGGGCTGAAGAGATGGCCTAGCAGTTAAGAACATCAACTGCTCTTGCAGAGGACCAGGATTCGATCCCCAGCATCCACATAGCAGCTGAGAACCGTCCTTATCTCCACTTCCAGGGGAACCTGACACCTTCTTCTGACCTCTGAGACATTGCACGACACGGGTGCACAAACCTACATGCAGACAGTACACTCATACACATAAAAAAAATACAATACTCAACGAAAGAAAAGCCAAACAGAAATACCTATTGGTCAGATAACCAATGAAGAACATCCATATGCCCAAAGGGCAACACAAACACACAAATAATATGAAAACCCAAGAGAATATGTCCCTAACAAAAACCCACTTCCCTGCCAGAAGGGCATTACAATGAAAACCATTCTAAGGAACAGGTGGACTCAGAATTTAAAAGAAAATGATCAAATTATAAACATGTTCAAAGAACTTAAAGAAAACAAAGACAAACAACTCAAAGAACTTGTGATAAAAATCTCAGGAATATACAAACATGTGGCTTAATGAAATGTCAAAACAATTCATGATTGAAAACTGAATTCATAAAAGAGAAAGAAATAGTGAGGAAAACACAACAGAATTCTGCACGAATTAGAAGAACCCAACAAGCTGATTGGAAACAACAGCAGAAAGATACACAAGCAGAATGAATGAGAAAAAAAAATGTCAAAGCTGTATGACAAAGTTGAAGATCTAAAATCCTTAAGCAAAGACTATGCAAAATTAAAAAAAAAAAGAATGGAATATGCAGGAAATGTGGGACAACATGAGAAGACCAAATCTAGGAATTATAGGCATACAGGAAGGAGAAGAATCTCAGGCCAATGGCACTGAACAGATCTTCAACACAATTATAGAAGAAAACTTCCCAAGATTAAGGCAAGAACTACCTATAGAGATTCAAGAAGCACATGGAACACCAAATGGAACATGACCAGAATGGAAAATCCCCATGGCATATCATAGTAAAAACATTAAATATACAAAACAAAGAGAGGGTACTGAAGGCTGCTGGAGGACAAAGAGAAGTTACTTATAAAGGAAAACCCATCAGAATTACAGCTGACTTCTAAATCCAAACTATGGAAGCCAGAAGAGCCTGGACCAAAGTATTTACAGCTCTAAACGACCTTGGATGCCAACCTCAAATACTCTGTCCAGCAAAACTATCTATCAAGGTTGAAGGAAAACAGAAATTTTTTCATGATGTGAATAGGGTAAAACAATGTGTGTTTAACAAACCAGACACTACAGAGAATAATTGAAACAATACGAAGATGGAAGATATGAATGAGCATACTCAAGCAGTTACAGAAAGAAAACAGTAATAATGGAAATTCAAAATGGATCCACAAATTTAAAAATAAATTAAACTGACAGTTTAATTTCTTTAAATTTTCAATATTATCATTAAATATCAATGGCCTCAACTCTCATGTCAAAAGACACAGACTAACAGATTGGAGGAAAAACAAAAGAAAACCCATCTTTTTGTTGTCTTCAAGAAACTCATCTCTCTTTTTAAAATTTTTATTTATTTATTTATTTATTTATTTATTTATTTATTTATTTTGTATGTGTATGATTGTACTGGAGTTAAAGACGGTTCTCAGCCACCATGTGGATGCTGGGGATTGAACCCGGGTCCTCTGAAAGAGCAGCCAGTGCTCCCAATCACTAGGCCATCTCTCTAGCCCCACACATCTCACTTTCAAGGCTAGACACTATCATAGGGTGAAAGGATGGAAAAATATTCTAAGCAAATGTCTCTAGAAAGCAAGCAGATTCTAATATCTTACAAAATAGATTTTAAATTAAAACTAGTCAGAAAAGATAAATAGGGTCATTTCATTCTAATCAAAGGAACAATTGACCAAGAAGTTATTTAAATCCTGAATATATATATATATATATATATATATACCAATTTCTGCTGTACCCACATTAGTAAAAACAGTACTCAGGACTACAAAACAAAGATTAACCCCAACTCGATAATAGTGGGTGACTTCAATATCCCACTCTCTTCATTAGACAGATCAACGAGACAACGAATAAACAGAGGCATCTGATTTAAATAACACATGACAATAAATGGACCTATTGGACATCTACAGAATATTCCTCTCATGGACCAAAGAATTCGCTTTCTATTCAGCAGTGCATGAAATCTTTTCTAAAATTGATCACTTTCAGGGACACAAGCAAAACTCAACAAAATAAAAATAATTGAAATAATTCCAGGTATTCTATCAGACCACAGTACAATAAAGCTTATAATCAACAACAAATGAAACTTCAAAACCCATGGGAACTCATGGGGGTTAAACAACACACTCTTGAATGATCAATGGGTTAAAGAAAAAAATTAAGAAAGAAACAAAAGTATTCCTGGAACTAAATGAAACTTAGAATACAAGGTAACCCAACCTCTGGGACAACTTAAAAGCAGTCCTAAGAGGGAAATATATAGCTCTTAGTGCCTACATTAAAAAAAATTAGGAAGAACTCATGTAAAAAGATTTAACAGTACAACTCAAAACTCTGGAAAGGCAAGAACAAATGAATCCAAAACCTAGTAAACAAGAAGAAATAATAAAAATCAGAAAATAAATTGAATTAGAAAAAACAATACAAAAAAAATCAATGAACCTAAAAGCTAATTCTTTGAAAGGCTAAACAAGATAGACAGACCCTTAGCCATAGCTAACCAAAATAAAGAAAGAGCAAGCCCAAATCCACAAGATAGGAGATAAAATGGGAAAAATCGCAACAGACACACACACACAAACACACACACACACACACACACACACACACACACAATCCAGAATATTATAAGGGAATATTTTTTTAAAAAAATCTATACTCCATTAAATTTGAAAGCCTAAACAAAACATGATTTCTAGAGACACGGAAACCACCAAAGTTAAACCAAGAAGAGCACAACAGCTTAAACAGACACAACAAAGGAAGAAGTTGAAACAGTAATATAAAACCTCCCAACTAAGAAAAACCCAGGCCCAGACGGCTTTAAAGCAGAATTCTACTGGACATTCAAAGATCTACAGTCAATAGTACTCAAATTATTCAAAAAGATAGAAACAGGGGGAGCACTTCCAAACTCCTTTTAAGGAGCTGGCATCACTCTAATAGCAAAACCAGGTATAGATACAACAAAGAAAATGATAGGCCATGTCCTTAATGAACATAGATGCAAAGAACTCAACAAAATACTCACAAAGTGCATAAAGATGAACATGAAAAAGGTTATCCACTATGATCATGTAGGCTTTATTCCAGAGATGCAAGGATAGTTCAATATACATTAGTCATTAAATGTCATAAAACATATAAATGGACTTGAAGACAAATATCACATGGTCATATCAAGAGATGCAGAAAAGGCCTTTGACAAAATCTAACATGCATTCATATTAAAAGTCCTAGAAGGGATAGGTCTAGGGGAAACACCCCTCAATATAATTAAAGCTATATACACCCATCCTACAGCCGACATCATTCTAAATGGAGAAAAACTGGATGCATTCCAATTAAAATCAGGAACCAGACAAGGTTGCTCTCTATCTCTACTTTTTTCATTATAGTACTTTAAACCCTTGTAAGAGCAATAAGACAAGAGAAGGAAATTAAAGAGTACTAACTGGAAAAGAAGTCAAATTATCCCTATCTGCCAGTGATATATTATACATAAGAGATCCAGAAAATTCTACCAGAAAACTATTAGAAATAAGTGACAGGTTACAAAGCCAACTTACAAAAATCAGTAGTGTCTATATACACCAACAACAAGCAATTAAAAAAAGCATACAAAAAATCCCTCCCATTCATATTCACTTAAAAAATACTTAGGAATAAACCTAACCAAAATCATTAAAGACCTCTACAATGAAAATTTCAAAACTTTAAAAAATGTGATAGAGGAAGACACTAGGAGATGGAAATATCTACTATGCTCGTGGGTTGGTAGAATCAATATAGTGAAAACAACCATCTTACCAAAAGCAATGTATAGATTCAATGGAATGCCAATCTAGGCATTCAGCATTCTTTACAGAGTTGGAAAAAGTCATCCAAAAATTCATATTGAACCACAAAGGATCCCAGATAACCCAAACAATTTTAAGCAAAAAAAGAAAAATATACAGGACCATCACCATACCAGACCTCAGGTTGTACTACAGAGCTGTACTTCCATGGTACTTGCAAAAAAAAAAAAAAAATAGACATGTAGATCAATTGAACAGAACAGAAGATACACACATGAATACATACAATTTCAGCCACTTGATATTTGACAAATTTGCCAAGAATACACAATGGGAGAGAAACAGCATCTTCAACAAATCGTGCTGGCAGAACTGGATCACCACCTGTAGAAGAATGAAATTAGACACTTATCTCTCCCTGCACAAATATCAACTCAAAGTGGATCAAAGACATCAATAGATAATCTGAAACTCTGAACTTGCTAGAACACATATCAGTAGCCTCCAAGATGTAGGCATAAAAACAGACTTTTCATTGGACATCAGCTGCTTAGGCACTAAGGGAAGCAATCAATAATTGGGACCCCATTAAGCTACGAAGCTTCTATACAACCAAAAAAACAACCAAGGAAGGGAAGAGGAAACCCACTGAGTGGGAGAAAATCTTTAGCAGCTACACATCCAACAGAGGATTAATATCCAGGATATACAAAGAACTCAGAAAAACAAAGTAGCAAGAAAATAAACAACCCAATAAAAAGATGGGCTACAGATATGAACAGGGAATTCTCAAATGAAGAAATAAAATGCCTAAGAAACAATTTAAAAACTGCTCAAAATCCTTAGTAATTACAGAAATGCATATGTTATTGTTATATTACTTTCTATCTGAAAGCAACTGTGATGTTATAATGAGAATATCTCAATGAGCCCTGTAGGTGGTATTAACTTACCACCTACTCTCAGGCATGGTAATTAATGTAGATAGGTGGAAGATATATATTCATATTTTAGAGTAATATAAAATTAAAAGGAAAATCTGAACCCCTGAACATGATAAAAAAAGAAAAAGGTATGTGTGGTTGTAACTGATCAATGAATACCAAGTTGGTTACATACAGCATGATGCTTTGGTGTACAATTTTACATTGTGATCAATATAGATGTGATATTGCATGTATTTCAAAAGCTTCAAAGAAAGAACTGTGTAATTTTGTTCAGAACTGTGGAATTTTTAACCACAAAGAAATTACACATGTTTACCGACCTAGACATGTTCAGCAATTTTAAGTTTTGAACAATGTATATACATATGAATCATCATGTGACCCTATAAATATGTACAGCTTTATATTTGCATATGTCAGCCAAAATAAATAAAAAAATAAAAATAAAAAAGGAAATGCATAAAAAATGTTTTAAGATTCCATCTTACCCAAATCAGACTGGCTAAGATCATGAAAACGAAGGACACAAAATGCTAACAAGAATGTGGAGCAAGGGGAAGACTCATTCATTGTGGTAGGAGTGCTAATCAGTGCAGCCACTATGGAAGGCAGTGCGGGGAACTCTCCAAAAACTAATAAACTATCATACAACTCCACTATTCCACTCCTTGGCCTATGCCTAAGGGACTCATCATATTGTAAAGATACCTGTACATCCATGCTTGTTATAGTTCTCTTCACAATAGTGAGGAAACAGAATTGAATTAAATGTCCCACAACTGATTAATGGCCAATGAAAATATGGTACAACCACATGATGGAGTACTACTCAGCAGTAAGAAAGATGAAATTGTAAAATTCGCAGGTAAATGGATGGAACTAGAGAATCTTATTCTGAGTGAAACGGCACAAAGGCAGAAAACGAGGTGATGTATGTTCTCACTCATTTGTGTATTGTAGCACCAATCCCCTCATGTGAGTATATGTCCTGATACAATACCAGGAGCCAAGACATTGGAAAGAACACATGGAGGTAAATGAGAGGAAATAAATCCTGAAAGAGGGGGGCAGTAAGGAACAAATGTTACTAGGGGAAGTTCAGGAGGGTGGGGGTGCTGGGTTGGGAGGGGGGAGGGGAAGATAAACGGGGGTATGATGGAGGGTGGGGGAGGTCAGTAGAGGGCAAAGGTGGGGATGGCAGAGGTGCTGGGACTGGAGAGGAAGAAGGGGAGTGGTAAAGGAAAAAGAATAGATTGGACCTGGAGAGGCTAGGAAACCCATAGTATAATGTGATGTCCCCAAGACCCCATGAGAAATTGACATACACTGTCTGAACATGAGTGCACCGGCTGTGCAACGTGACGATCGCTGTGTGGCAGGGAACACAGTGCAAGACAGAGGATGCCTCCTTTAGAACGGTTGGTGAGAGTGATCCAAGTGACTCTCAAAACAATGCAGGCTACCTCCAGAGCTCTTGATTATCTACCAGAAATTGAAAATAAGACCGTAATCTTCAGAACAGGACATGCTTCAGGGACAGGACTTAGATGAATGGCACAGGAACTGACTGTAGCTACGTCAGCGTCAGGCGTGGGACCCATGCCGACTAGGACAAGGTCTCAAAGTGGGGCAAGAGAAATGGGTCAGGGACTGACTCCGGACTGAGAACTACAGGAGACTGAGGAAGTGTGCCTTACCTAGGATTCCTAGATGTGCTGACCAGACACCAGGGGATCTATTTGTGCGGAAGGATGGCTGAATTTGGAAGCCTGACTGGATAGGACTTAGCCTGGATGTTGTAATGCATGAGTTCTGATGGAAGACTGGGAAATGAGGGGAACTGGGTTTGATTGGGAACCATAGTATGAGTGATACAAACTCTCAATAAAAACGTACTTTCCACTTGGGATTGTTTATGTGAGTAATACCACTGTAAAGTTCAAAAAGTTTTCTATGTTCGTATTTAAATAGTATTGATTATAAATATTGTTTGCATCATCTTTTGATTTTTTTCAAAGAGTGAAAATTAGCAAACCATAAAAGGGTTCACCCAGAACATCAATGCCGAGGTCCAGATTCCACTGCTCTACCAGGAAGGACAGGGAGTAAAGAGGGAAGATGTGTTCTTGTGTTGTTCTTCACGGCTAAAAATGGCCTTCAGGGAGAGGAGAGTCCAGGGAGATGTGGGAAACTCAAAACTATGTGTGATGGTGTATTACAAGCTTTCTTTAAGGTGATAATATTGATCTCAATTAGAGAGATCACTTCCAAATGGCAAAGAAACACTTCAGCCCAAAACTCAAATCATTCCCATTGAAAGCATTCCCTCCCTATGGTGCTTTACATAGTAGATTTCAGCCATCATGTAAAAGGATTGAATATGAATTATTTCCTTGAATCCAAACAGCAGTCCCACTAGTCCATGTGCATTGTACATTTTGTTCAAAATATGATGTCTATACTTTAACACTGAATCTCAGAGCAGTTTTCTCAGTACCACTGTGTCAGAGACTTCTTGGCCAGATAAAGACTTCTAGTGGAGTTTTAAGTTTCTGATTCCAGTGGGAAGAAAAGCCCAAGCTAGAAGAAGTGTGCGTCCAGCACCTGTTCCCTCTATGACAGTGTATATCTGTCATCATCTACATGCTTACTTCCCCTGGGAATTCTCTGAACTTTCATTTCAGACGGAATGATTTCATTCCTTTTCCAACCCCCTTCACAGTTGATCTGGGGGAGTGAGCTATTAGTGTGGAGAGGAGAAGGTCTGCGGGAAAGGGTTCTGTGAGACTGAGATGTACCTCCTACCAAACCATGAGCATTAGCTTCAGAGAAAAAGCTGGGTCCCGAGGTTAGTTAGGGCCTGTAATTCTCAGGAATCCCGTGATTTCTCCCTGAGCTATGCCAAGGACCCAGGCAGCTGGAAGAACAGCATAGATTTTCTGTCAAATGACCTCACCCATATAATCAGAGTTCTTAGTTATAGAACCAGATGAGGCAGAAAATCTTTCAGGCCGCCTGTGATGGGCCCACAGGAGCATAGCGGAGTTTATAGCAGGCTAACCTCAAAAAGAAGCCAATGTAGAGATTTTTCTCATTTTGTCCTCACTGCAGACATGCACATCCTGAGGCACATGTGCACATTACTCAAACATGTTCACATTTACCCAAACATACCTCATTGATACACTCACAAACAGGTAGTCGGGCAAAGACGCTAATGAAGGCTTCCTTATTGTCATCCCACTCTCAATATTTTTTTTTTCTCTTTCTGCTTTTATAGGTATAGTTGGCTTTGGAGAGAGGTAAATATATGACATAGAAGAAAAAAATGAATCATTTTGATCAGAAATGTACCTTAATTAAAAATTGCTATTAACAGGGCTGGAGAGATGGCCTAGTGATTAAAAGCGCCGACTGCTATTACAGAGGACCTGGGTTCGATCCCCAGCACCCACATGGCGGCAGAGAACCATCTGAAACTCCAATTCCAGGAGAACTCCAGTTCCAGGGGAATCCGGCACCCTCTTCTGACCTCCGCAGCATTGCACGACACGGGTGCACAGACCTGCATGCAGACAGTACATTCATACACATACAGAAATAAATAAAATTTTTAAAAAAGCTTGTTTTAAAAATTGCTATTAACAAACTGTACTATGGACAGATGATCTCACTCTAGTCCCCAACTCACTGTAAAAATTCTGGATCTTTTCTTTCAAATACTTTTTAAAAATTATTTATTTATTTATTTATTTTTATGTGTATGAATGTACTGTCTGAGTGTAGGTCTGTGCACCCGTGTTGTGCAATGCCGCGGAGGTCAGAAGAGGGTGTCGGATTCCCCTGGAACTGGAGTTCTCCTGGAATTGGAGTTACAGACGGTTCTCAGCCGCCATATGGGTGCTGGGGTTCGAACCCGGGTCCTCTGCAAGAGAGGTCGGGGCTCTTAACCGCTAGGCCATCTCTCCAGCCCCTCAAATACTTTTCTTTTTTTTTTTAATTTAATTTTTATTGATGGTTTGTGCATTTCGTATATCATTTTCCAATTCAGATCAGGCATATTTCCCTTTAGTATTTTTCTTACTCCCATACGAAACCTTGCCTTCCCATTTTCCACACTGCTAACAGCCGGTTGGGTTGTCTTACTTCTAATAAGCCTGAATGTGAGGATCAGGACGCCAGTTCCCAATCTTTACAGCAAAATAATAGATGGCTCTCCAAGGCATCAATTACACACTCGGAAGGAAGGACTTTGAACTGCTGAGCGTAGCTGGATTTCCCTGTCTTTGTACTAAACTCTGGGCTATATTTTCTGGAAGATCCACGGTGACCAAGTAAGGAGAGCAGTTAAGAATCTTGAGAAGAGAGCCGAAATGTGGAACTTGTGTCTTGCTCCGTTCTTAATAAAATGACATGTAAACACACTGAAATTTTAGCATAATTAAAAGCCAATTAATTGTAGAAAATATAGAAAAGGAGTTTTGAGAAATAGTTCACTTATTTTCTCTCTGTAATGTCGCCCTCTTCCTCTATTTTATATTCTACTCAACTTCTCTGATTTGCATTCCCTTCACTTTTCATCAACTGTACAAGTTAATTTTAAAAGTTCTACTAAGCACACTTTATTTGACAAGGATTAGAATGGCAGGGGGCAGGGTAGCCAGGATCTCCATGCACTTCCTTTAGATCTGAAGGTAGTGAGTGAGACACAGACTGAATTCAGGGTACAAAGGACAGCAGCAGTGCAGCCCTCCCAGCAGACCAGGGCCAGGGAAGCACTGTCCTGACCTCTGCACAGATCAGGCGTACTCTTCCTAGCCATTTTATACCTATTCCGCCATAGCTTCTTAAAAGAATGACCAACAAGTTGTGTTTCTAATATCACAGTATATTGATTAAAAAAGAAGTGACTCAGGAAACAGCTGTTTTATTCGTTTTTGTTTCTCTCCTTTCCCTTGTTCCACACATTCACTGGAATAAAATTCCTTAAGAATAAAATTTCCAGGTTGTCCATCTATGAGTCTGTCCTACAAGATCAAGATAGTGGGTGCAATAGAAATCAAAGAATGGGCTGGAGAGATGGCCTAGAGGTTAAGAGCGCCGACTGCTCTTGCAGAGGAACCGGGTTTGATCCCCAGCACACACATGGTGGCTGAGAACCGTCTGTAACTCCAATTCCAGGAGAACTCCAGTTCCAGGGGAATCCGACTCCCTCTTCTGACCTCCGAGGCATTGCACTACACGGGTGCACAAACCTACATGCAGACAGTACATTCATATACATAAAATAAATAAATAAATAAATAAATAAATCAATCAAAGAAGAAAAGCAGGAATATGGGAGACCTTTTCCTAGAAATTTAAATTTCCAGTTTGAAGGCAGTCTGAATGTATAATTTTCTCAATTAATTTTAAAACAAATTTAATTTTGAGAAAAGCATTGAAGACACTGCAAATAACAAGGTCTAAATCAAGAAGTCTCTGACCGCAACGGCTATGAAGAAATGAAATGTGATAAAGCATGTTCAGAGTTTTGCCAGAAGATGCCAAATCCATAGCCCAAAGCAGGTCTTAATCACAGACAAATTTCTCTTCAGAGTACATTAAGGTTATATTCCCCTCAGGGCTTCACATTGCTGAGCGAGAACAAACGGTATCTCTTCTGAGTTCTTCCTCAATCGCCATCATTGTTGAGTTATTAAGACAACAGATTATAGTTAATTATCTTCTTGACAAGTTCTCCACTGTGTAAAGCTACAGGCAATCTTTACACACACCAATAATCCGTAGGCAAAGGGTTATGGGAATGGTTTAGGGAGCACGTTTCTGCCTCAGTCATGTGATGCATTTTCCAGGGGCATCTCTTTCATCTACTTTTTCTGATGGTTGGGGGTATGCAAAGTGGAGGGTACTGATTTTGCACTACAGCAAATAAGGAAAAAACAACAACCCTGCTTTGTCTGGGTTATTGTCTAGCACGAAGAATGCAAAATTTTATCCTTTTAGCAAACGTTTCTGTCATTTGGGACAAAAAGATCACTCTAATCTGAAAGGTCCTTTTTCATGACCCCTGTATTTCCCATCAGTTAAAGCCTTCTAGCGTGTGAAGATGGGCTAGAGAAAGCGTTTCTTCTTCAAACAGTTCCCAATGGCTCACTTAGCCCTGAAACTCTTCCTACTTTAGACATACGTTTCTCTAGCTGCTACTTCTGAATATACGTATAAATGTATCTTTAGATATTAGTAAATTTCTTTTATGAACATAGATGATAAAATTATTTTTGGTATATGCTAAAGAAGGATTTTCAAAAACTTAACATGCAAAGACCAATAGCTGAGGTTCATAGGCCTCCTTATTTCTGCTGTAGCTGCTCAGTCTGTCACTGCAGTGCAGAAACAAGCAGGACACCATGCTGGTGAAAGGACAAACCTGTGTTCAGACTCAATGTACTAGAAACTGCTTCCAGTGTGTGTACCAGCATTATATCACTCATTTTCCAAATTTTGTAATAAATATCTGTACCACCCCCAGAATGTTAGGAAAACACTTGTGATTGAGCATTGATACAGTAAGCAAATGGAATGACAGACTCCCCTTTCCTCATCGACCACATATCAGATTTTAATAATGGGAGGAAGAAAGATTAGGCAGCAGGAGGCAGTGCCAGGAATCACAATATTTCCCCAAATGTCTGATGACAACTATTTACAGCAAACAAAAAAAATCAGGTAGTGGAAAAAATGTGACTAAATAGTATAATTCATGTGGTTTAAATGAACAACTACATTGAGTATGGATCACTCCTAAACCTTAAATAATCCATGTGTTCAAAAGAAAATAATCACTAAACAGAAAATGGAGCAAGTGTTAAGAAAATTATAGATGTAACCATAAACTAGAGTACCTGTATTTAAGGATATCTTCATATAGCTATTAATTCTTAACTAGCTTTCTTTAAAAATATTTATTTGCTGAAAATAACTAATGGAGCTAGAAATCTACTATATATGTGGCACCCCAGAAAAGTTAAATAGTTAGGAAGATGCATATAAATGTCTGAAGACAGGGAAATTTGAGGGATGAAGGTTGACTTGACTACTCTGCAAGAAAATAATGTTATACCTCTGGCTTGCCATTCACAAATCCCAGAATCTCAGAAAAAAAACAGGTCACCTACCTAAGGCTAAATTTTTCTCATTTTTGAAGAGAAGAACCTATATATTACATCCTTTATAAGACCCTGTACACTTCTAGTTATTAGTGACAAACACAGCTGAGTCTGATTAGGAGAAGCCTCAGCATAGCTTTCTAAATCATTCATATTTCTTGGCAGCCAGGGTCTGAGAGAAGAACAGCCCAGGGCTTTATTAAACATGAACATATCAATATTCCGTTTCAGAGTCAGTGCACACATATACTTGACTACCTATTAGTTTAAAGAAAAATGTAAGCATTAAGAGCTCATTTTGGTTGTAAAATTGGTTATTTAACATATAACCACCTTCTAATTTACAGGGTGTTTATCACAATTTAGTGGCTTGCCGACAATTGCCTCCTTTTAGGAAATTTATTGCCGGCTTTACTCTAGCTATATAATATTAGCAATAAATCTAAGAGTAATATAGCTTTCATCAATTGATTAAATGAAAATCATGGCTAAATGTGGGTGATTACATTTCATTTCTGATCTATACCTCATAATTTATGTAGAACACATGAAAATGGTTAAAAGCTATTTAGAATATCCTAAATATTCTTTTTGTTTACACTTTAGCTTTCCTCTGAAATATCACCTTAAATAGGTGAAGCACTTCAGAAGCTAAATGAACTCATAACAAGGAATTTGTTATATTAGTGGTGCTATCACGTGGAATTCAATAATTGACAAAGGTTTTCCATTTGTTTCTGTGCTACAGTAAAGAGGTAGCACTATAAGGCTTGCAGTCTTGCAGCAGAACTCATTGCTGTCATGTGTAGCCATCCAAGTCAAATGTCTTGCTTTGAGAAAAGGGTCAGAAAAAATCATTCTTTCAAAATATGTATATATATAATTTTAATTTTTGTGTATTTCAAACAGAACATCTCAGTCAATCTTAATCACCTTTATACCCCCTTCTTCATTCAAACCCTCTCCCAGGGCCCCCACTGGAATTAATTTTTGTGTATTTCAAACAGAACATCTCAGTCAATCTTAATCACCTTTATACCCCCTTCTTCATTCAAACCCTCTCCCAGGGCCCCCACTGGAATTAATAAATTCTTTCATTTTGGTTAAGGCACATTATGTCATGTTATTCTCCCCAGATGTTCTTCAGTCCAAGTTCATCCACTGAGGTCTAGTCAGCCCACCCAGACTCCCTTGCTTTCAAAAGACCAGCTCTCCATGTTGCAGCAGTAAACACCTGCGTACATTTCCTCAGATAAGTTTGGGTCCTGATGCAGCAGTAACACCTGCCTACATGTCCTCAGGTAAGTTGGAGTCCTGATGCAACAGTAACACCTGCCGACATTTCCTCAGGTAAGTTGGGTCCTGATGCAGCAGTAACACCTGCCTATATTTCCTCAGGTAAGTTTGGGTCCTGATGCAGCAGTAACACCTGCCGATATTTCCTCAGGTAAGTTTGGGTCCTGATGCAGCAGTAACACCTGCCTACATGTCCTCAGGTAAGTTGGGGTCCTGATGCAGCAGTAACACCTGCCGACATTTCCTCAGGTAAGTTGGGGTCCTGATGCAGCAGTAACACCTGCCTACATTTCCTCAGGTAAGTTGGGGTCCTGATGCAGCAGTAACACCTGCCTACATTTCCTCAGGTAAGTTGGGGTCCTGATGCAGCAGTAACACCTGCCTACATGTCCTCAGGTAAGTTGGGGTCCTGATGCAGCAATAACACCTGCCTACATGTCCTCAGGTAAGTTGGGGTCTGTTGACCATTCCCCCAGTTCCATGCTGGTTTTTGTTCATTTGAGTTTGTGTGGGTCTTATGTATAAGGAGGTGACAGACTTGGAGATTTCCCTAAGCTGTATTTGCCTATATTTACAGTACCACACATGAGTTTCCTCCCACTGAGTGGGGCTTTAAGTGCAATTTGGTAGCCATAGATTGTCCCCAAACAAAAGTGCCACTAGTGTACAAATGTCATATGCTGTGCTGGTTATTTTTGTGGTTATTTGATGTTAGACCTAATGTTGGACCACCAACTGCTGTTCTCCCTGAGCAGCTTGCACAGTGCTCTCCCCTGCTATGAGAGCTGGCCTTCGGGGTAGGTGGCTTCCAGGTCAGCTCCAGCTCCATTGCTCCAAATCCTGTCTCTGAAGAATGCTCTGTTATCAACAATAGGGTCATACTTTCAAGTTCTGAGAGGCATTCAGGGCTTTGGCAATAGCCTGGGTAAGTGTGGGAGTCTCTTGGATTACCATGGCTAACAACTCAAAGGAAAATTTCTCCTGTCTGGCACTATTTCTTGTTATGTGGCCTTCAGCTTTGCACACAGACTCATGTTGAGATATTATATGTGTAATTTGCCAATTTGTCATTAGATTTTGCCCGATACAATTCTCTCCGTTTTTTATACTAGCTAGTCATTCTCTCTCTCTCTCTCTCTCTCTCTCTCTCTCTCTCTCTCTCTCTCTCTCTCTCTCTCTCTCTTTCTCCATCAATACCTTCCCATTTAAAGTGTCCCCATTTTCCCACTTCGCCCTTGATAATACCATTCTCCATGGTCCCACCTCTCTTGAGCTCTTTCTTTATTCTCTCTCTCTCTCTCTCTTTCTCCATCAATACCTTCCCATTTAAAGTGTCCCCATTTTCCCACTTCGCCCTTGATAATACCATTCTCCATGGTCCCACCTCTCTTGAGCTCTTTCTTTATCCCCAAATTTCCTTGTGTAGTCCTCCTCCTCCTCTCATTTAAATACCCTCCCATTTTATCCATTTCTCCCTTAGTAAAGTCTGTCTCCTCCTTTTCTTCCTTTCTTCACTCTCAGGCTCCTTCTTTCCCATTACCTCCCTGGGTCCTTTCCAATTTTCTGGCTCCTGCAGTTCAATCAGGATACACACTCAAATATAAAGATTGATGCTAAGATCCAAAAACAAGGGAAAAGCATCATTTGTTTTTCTGAGTCTGTATTACTTTACTTAGCATAACAAGCTTCTAGTTCCATCCATTTACCTGCAAATTTCATGATGTCCTCTTTCCTTACTGTTGTGTAGAACTCCATTGAGTAGATGTACCTCATTTTCATTATCCAGTTATCAGTGGAAGGACACATGTTGCTTCCATCTATTAGCTATTGTGAAAAGAGCTGCAACAGACATGGTTGTTCAAGTGCTTCTGCAATAGGATGAGTTTTTGGGGCATATGCCAAGTGCATCAAGTGTACATTCGTTTTTAGTTTTACCTCCACACTGCTTTCCATAGGGTTGAGGGAGCCTGCACTCCTGCCGTACTGAAGGAGTTCTCCTCTCCCCACATCCTCCCAGCATTTGCTGTCATTTGTTCCCTCGATCTTAGCTGGACTGACTGGAGTAAGATGAAATCTTAAAGTGGTTTTAACTTGCATTCCCCTTATTACTAAAATGTTGAGCACTTTTTAAGATGTTTCTTAGCCTTCTTCATTTCTTCTTTTGAGAACTGTCGGGTCAGATCCTTACTTCATCTTTAAATTGGGTCATTTGTTTTGTTGAATTTTTTTAATATATTCTGGATGTTAAATTACTGTCAGAGGTATTCAATAGTGCATTTTTAATAGAGGCTCCAAGGAGAATCCTTTCCCAACTTCTAGCTTCTAGAGGATAGACAGATATGTTCTCTGTGTTCCTCTATTCACACACACACACACACACACACACACAAACACACACATTAATATAGTATATATATATGTGTGTAATTATTTGTGTGTGTATTTGTTTGTTTGTGTCGCAATCTCACTATGTGTTCCAGGCTGGCCTGAAACTTGAACCAAACTTTATTTTTATTGTACTGGATAGCTTTAGTGTCAACTTGACACACCTGGGTTGAGGGAGTCTGAATTGGGAAATTGGCTCCATTGGACTGCCCTGTGGCCACATCTGAGGAGTATTGTCTTGATTGTCGAGCAATGTGGGAGGGCCCAGCCCATTATGGGTGGTGCCACCCTGGGCAGGTTGTTGTGTACTGTATAAGAGGTTAGGCTGGGCATGGGCCAGGGGAGCAAGCCAGTAAACAGCATTCCTCCATGGCCTGTGCTTCAGCTCCTGCCTCCAGATTCCTGCCCTGAATTCCTGCCTTGGGCTCCCTAGGTGATGTGATGAACTGTGACCCAGGAGATGTAAGCTGAATAAACTCTCTCCTCCCCAAGTTGGTGTCAGTCAGAGTGTTTTCTCACAGCAATGGAAAACAAACTAGAATATAAATTGGTACCAGAAGTAGGATTTTGCTGTGACAGACCTGACCTTAGTGGTTTGGGGAAGGATTGTGGAAGCGTTTGGAATTTTGGGCTTGAAAAATCATTGAATTCCTAAAAATTGTGGCTGTGGAACTTGGAACAGTTTTGCTGAAAGAGTTGTAGATGATGGAGGCCTGGCTTGTGAGGTTTCAAAGGGAGCAGAGATCATCAGGACTGTTTAATCTGTGGATTCTGGTTAGCTGGGGCTGAAGAATCAGCTGTAAGTAAGAAGAGACCAGAACCTGAAGTTAAATCTTTGCTTTACTAGGACAATTGATGCTGGTTAGCTGGGGCTGAAAAATCAGCTGTAAGTAACTAGAGACCAGCATCACTGTGGTGAAATCTTCTGGGATGAATTTCTTCAGGGTCAGCACACAGAAGCTATATTCCAGAAGGGGCCTGAGCCTCTGTGTCAAGCCAGAAGCAGGACTTGGTAGTGTGTAAGAGTCTCCTTTATGGTTCTGGTGTTGAAATTTGAGGGGGTCACAGAGAGCAGCTGAGGCTTGGCACTGTGAGAGGCCAAGAAAGACCATTGGTGGAAGTGCACCTCGGTTGCAGTGAAGACCCCAGGATTGCAGGGGTCATGGAGATAAGCTGAGGCTTTGCACCAGGAGAGGTCAGAAGAGACCATTGGTGAAGGTGCATCCTCAGTTTCAGTGGCGACCCCAGCCTTTTGGAGATGCCAAGACCATGGGATGACCACCAAGAGCAGCAGCAGGTGTGGAATGGAGCTGGCCTGGGCCTGCGAGATGAGCTGTGTGTGCTGTGGATCACATAGTCAGAGAAAGGGAGCTGCTGAGACCCTTTGGTGCCCAGAAGATCGTGAGTGAATCCTAGGTGTACAGCCTTGAGCTACTTTGCTGGACTTAGGCTTTGTTTGAGTGTGCCTGATTCTTCCCTTTGAAATAAGACAGTACTTGTTTTGGATTTTACAGCAGCCCACAATTAAGAGACTTTTAACAGCCTGTGAACTTTTAAGTGTTTGGACATTTCAAGGACTGTGGGACTTTTAAGGTTGTTCTGTCTTAGGTTGTGATTAATGTTAACATCATACTTTGGGGATAAGAACTGGAAAGGTGGTGGTTTAATAGTGATGTGTTTTGTGTGTCAAGTTGACAAAGGGTCAATTGTGCTGTGTAGCTTTAGTGTCAACTTGACACACCTGGGTTGAGGGAGCCTCAATTGGGGAATGGGCTCCATTGGACTGGCCTGTGGCCACATTTGTGGAGTATTGTCTTGATTGTCGGGCAGTGTGGGAGGGCCCAGCCCACTATGGGTGGTGCCACCCTGGGCAGGTTGTTGTGTATTGTATAAGAGGGCAGGCTGGGCATGGGCCAGGGGAGCAAGCCAGTAAACAGCATTCCTCCATGACCTGTGCTTCAGCTCCTGCCTCCAGGTTCCCGCCCTGTGTTCCTGCCTTGGGCTCCCTAAGTGATGAACTGTGACCCAGGAGATGTAAGTTGAATAAACCCTTTCCTCCCCAAGTTGGTGTTAGTCAGAGTGTTTTGTCACAGCAATGGAAGACAAACTAGAACATAGATATATAAAGATGTCGTTCATGTGAGGAATATTTGTAGATATATATATATATATATATATTAGATACATATAGATATAGATATAGATATAGATATGCATATATATAACATTAATAATTAAAGGTCATGAGTTGGAGAAGAAATGGGACAGGCATAGGAGGAGTTACTGGAGGGAGAGAGAAGTTTGGAAAATAATGAAGGTATATCCTCCTGTATGAAATGATCAAGGCATATACTGCTGTATGAAATAAAATTTAAGTTATATGTATATTTGTTTGAGACATAGTCCCACCATGTATCCCAGGCCAGCCTCCAGAACTCATTGTACATCAGCCTTCCAAGTACTGGTATTACAGAGTAGTCATTGTGCCCAGGTAGAGGTCGTCTACATCTCTAGCCCTTCCATCTATAAAAACATCAGTGTATATGTTCAAATGTTAGTCTGCTTCCAGTGCTCTCTTTCATTTTGATCTTATGTCCTCCCTCCCTCATACAAGGAATTTTCATAAATTTTATGTCCACTCTGATAATCTCAAAAGAAATTCTCAATTCATTTTACATAACATTAACATAGGTCCCAACTATTTCTTCTGGGACAAGTAACAAGTTTAGATGATTCAGTTATTAATCATGGAAGTTGCTTGGGAAAGGGCCCTTGGAATGCCTACTCAATGTGTGCAAGCTGATCCAGACGTGGTGGACATCCCCAAATAACACACAAATAGTACATCATGTGGGGAGAATTAGCTGTGCGGATTGGCAGCAATCTCTACACTTGCAAAATGAGCAGCAGGACCATAGTTCAGTGGGTGCTAATTACTCCTGCCCAATAGAGCCTGAGCTTTCAATCCCCTGCATGCCCTCAGCAGCACAGTAGGCCTCTTAATCCTGGCTAGAGTAAGAGTAAACCAGATAAGCATAATTGACACTCTTTTGGGCACAAGTTTGTCTTCCTTGCTGGAAAAACAGGCAGAATTCTAAGATGGCTCCTATGACTCACACCTAGTGTATCTGCTTTAAATAACCCTTAGAACCATAAGCATGATGGATTTTACACACATAATTAGGTGACACTCAGTGGCACACTGACTTTATGAAGAAAGATTTTTCAGATCGGCTTGGCCTAATGACAGAAGCACTTTAAAAGCACTTTAAAAATCATCTATCTATGGTTGGTCACAGAAGAGGAAATCCCAGATCACAGAACAAGAAAAATTCAAGCCACATTTCCTAATAATAAAAATAAACTTAGAAAAAAGACGTTTTCTTCAAAGCCACTAGAAAAGAATGATTGATTTATGGAAATGGGTTCACAAGTGATATTTCTTCAGAATGAGACATATGTCAAAGCAATTTTGAGCCTGAGTTTATGGAAATAGGATCCATTGGGGCTACCACTGACCACATTTCGTGGGGATGCCCTGCTGATGGGTGGTAGAAGGACTAACTTACATATCACCTGAGGTGTGGCTTAGTAATGTAGAGCTTGAGTTCTGTTCTCCATGGATGTTGCATAGAATCAGCAGGCATTGCAGGATTGCTATCTGAGAGGTATCAACTATTTCTGACCACATTTTGTCTTCTCATACAATCAGGAGCATCTATACCTCATGACTGCATGACAAGGGGAAGTGAAATTCATACTCAGACTAATCATGGAACATTCTTGTAATGTTGTATGTTATACACAAATTATTGCACCAGAGCCTGGTAGTGCAGGGTAATCACTCAATGTTGATGCTTCACCAGCAACAACAACAACAACAAAATGCTCTTCTGTTGGCCAGAGGGAGGAATATTTCTCACATCAACCATGAGGTGCATTGTACATGTTTCCTTGGTATCTTCCAGTAGGTCTAATTTCCAACTTAGTGTAAGCAATGAAGGAAAATGTCCAAGTTAGTTATGGCACTTAGGTACTTAGCTTCTAAATAAGTAGAGAAAATCCCATACCATACCTGTTTCTTTACTTACCTGGAAAGGAATGGAAGATTACAGAGTAGATACCATCTATATAAAGAAAAATGCAAGTTTGGAATAGAGCAGTACTTAAATGCCTCCCGTGTGATGTCTTGAACTATATATAGCATGCTCAAGGGCACATGCTTTTCAGATGTCTGTGGCTTAAGCCACCTAGTCTGTTGGTGCATGGTAGAATGAGTCAGCCCCATCATATCATACAAAGACTATTTGGAACTTCCTACAACATAACTCATGAAGAACAGTGGCATTTTTATGACAAATAATACATACCACTTGTCAGGTTACAGAAAAATGGAAAAAATGTCAGCACATTTTCAGGAAGCACAATGGCACACATTGTAAATCCTAGCACTAGGGAGGCAGAGGCAGACAGATCTCTATGACATTCAGGTGAACTTGGTCTATAAAGTGAGTTCAGGACAGCTGAAAAGATTGAGAGAACCTGTCTCAAAGCCAAAACAAAAACAATCTCTTCATCATTCTTTTTTAAATATAGTTTTTGTGATAGGATTTTACAATAATATTTTTATTATTTCTATCAGAATTCCTTACAACCTATATTGGTCATACTCACCCAGACCTGCAATATCTTTCCAGATCCACTCTCAACTCCCACCCATGCAACTTCATCTCCTCCTTTTTTCTAAGCCCATCAATTTGGACTGGGTGCCACCCCTGGACAATGCTTGTTCTACTGATGGTCTTAACATCAGCAGCTATGAATAGCCAACTACTAATCAGCTGCCTGAGGAATTCCTCCATACTTCCCACCTCTATCTGGGATTTTGTTGGGCTTGAGTTTGCACAGGTCTTATGTTTGCTGTCACAACCACTGTGAATTCATATGTAGAACTGCCCTGCTATGTTTTAGAAAACCTGTTTCTTGGTAGTTATCCACCACCTGAGGCTGTTATAATCTTTCCATCCCCTACTCTGTAACTACCCCTGAGCCTTGGTGAAAATGTTTGTGATATAGAAATCATATTTAGAGCTGGGCGTGGTGGTACACGCCTTTAATCCTAGCACTCGGGAGGCAGAGGCAGGTGGATCTTTTTGAGTTCAAGGCCAGCCTGGTCTACAGAGTGAGTTCCAGGACAGCTGGGGCTACAGAGAGACCTTGTCTCGAAAAAGACCAAAAAGAAAAAAAAAATCATATTTAGAGCTTAATAATCTACATTCAAAGTATTATTATTAGCTTTGTAAGAAGAGTTTGAAAATTCCCCTTCCTTCTCTATTTAAAGAAAAACTTGATATGTTAATTCTCAAGCATATCCACATTCATTCATTCATTCATTCATTCATTATCTTTGTGAGTGGAGTATCAAATTGAGGTTGCCTGGGAAAGGAGACCAGATGCCCAGGTCAAAAGACAAAAAACACATGGTTTTGCTGGGGTTAATTTAGTTAGGCATTTCATGACAGGAGAACAGATATGCAAACAAAACATAAATAAATAAATAAATAAATAGTAAATAAATAACTTTAAAATTTTTATTATCCCAGATTATGCGCCTTTTCAAAAACCACTTACAGAATTATTAACTTTCTTAAGAATTTCACATATGAATACTGTGTTATGACATTTCTTTTCTTCTTGCTCTCCCAACATTTCCCATGCCTGCTTCCCAGCTTCGTCCCAAATTCATGATCTCTTCTTTTAAAGTTTTATTCTACATTTTCAATTCTTGGAAAAAAAAATCATAGGTTTTGGTGTGCAAGTCAATATTCCACTTTAATTATGCCGTAATTACATTTTAGAGGCCTACCCTACCTTTAAGCCTACTGTGAGGCATCTTGTGATTTTTGTAGGGTCTCTGTTGTTTGATCAAACAATTTATAAGACATGACTATAAGATCCTAACAGAGAATTTTCTTGAATTAGAAAGACATGTTACTTTTTTTAGGTGGCTATAAAGAAACATTTTCTCACTTCCAACAGGGATGGCACCAATAGATCAAAGCCAAGTTCTTTGGAGAGTGGGTGGTTTTATTGGGGTTATTTATAACAACAGAACCTGGAATTCTGCTTCCCCAGCTTGGTAGATCCTATCATACCTGCACCACGAGTCCCAAATCACCAAGTTTCCTCCTGTTAGTCTGGCAATTCCTGAGACCTTTAGCATTTGCAGCAAGCACAGAAGGGAGTGGTCACTGAAGTTTCAGGTGAGTGCAATGTGACCCACACCCCCTAGAAGGAGATATTAGCCTGGTTACCATTACCATACATCTGTCACTGAATTTTTCTGCTGAAATTTTTGCTGTGGCTGTGGGTGAAGTCTTCCACAAGTCACCACAGCTTCCTGATAACCACTGTCTTTCTGAAATGGGAGAAAGAGCGCCCCCTAGAGGGTTCTTACTCTCATTCATAAAATGATTTAAGAATGAAAGCAAATGGAAGCTGTAAGATGATTTTTTAGAATTTTAAAGAAGAATCCTCAGGGCAGGTGAGCTGGGAATGTCGACAGCTGCTTGGACGAAGAGAATGGAAGGAGAAGGAAAAATGCCACTGCCAGCCACATGGCAGAAAGAAGGAAGCTTTAGAGAAAAATTAAAGAAATATAAGATGCTAGGGCAGCGGAAAGCATTGAAGAAAGAATGTTTAGAGAAGGGATATGAAGAAAAAAAGGAGATATCACATTTTTCAGAGGCCTGCATGTATTGACCAGATCCACAAACACTACACTGGGAGGTGGGACTCCAGGCAGGGAAAGTTCACTATCTCATTAACATACTAAGTATCCCACCCATCTATTTAGCATGACTCAAGGTGAACCTGCCTTCCCAGGGATCAATACATGACCAGATGACTGAGTGGTCCCTTGACCAGGTGACTGACCAATGAATCTGGAAACGTAGATTTTTCAACAGACAGACTACAGATTTTATAGTGTTTCTCAGTTAATGCTATGGAGACTATTTGCTACTCAAACATTTCCACAGCTTGAGGAAAGAGTTTTACTACAACAGGGTCTATGGAGCCATGTCTTACATATTCTTAAGCTCCAGGTGACTTTACAGAACACTTTTCATTTGGATTTTACTGGGAAATCACCTGTTGGAGCACTCTAAACTTGATCTTTCCCGAGGCTCTGCTTTACTTTGAGAACAATTTGCGACCTCAAAGGCCTGAAATGAGTCACAGATCATTTTTCCAAAGAGTGAACCCAGAATCTCTCAAATCTTATATTCCCTATATATTGTATTAGAAAAATGTAATAGTTTCCTCTTTGACTCATTTGTCTGCCATTTTTCTGCACGCACACACACACACACACATACACACACACACACACACACACACACACACTTTTCTCAGATAGGAAATCCTGTATAGCTAAACTCAATTGTGTAGGTGGTGGGGACAGCCTTGAACTTCTGATCCTCCTTCCTCCACAACCCTAGTGCTGGGGCAACAGGTGAGCCACACTACGTTTTTTTTTTTTTTTTTTTTTTTTTTTTTTTTTTTTTTTTTTTCATGCAGTGCTAGGGATCAAAGCCAGGGCTCATGCATGGTAGGTAAGTTCTCTGAAAATTCACCAGCCATACCATATCCCAGTTCTTCTATGTACACATTAAAGGGACCAGTTTGCACTTTCAACATTCTGAATATACCTCTTATCCAAATAAAACAAGTCCTCTTCTGCATTATCATATATATTATTTAAGATGGTCCTTTTCACTAGACTTTTTATCAGCAAGAGCTATAGCTCTCTCTTATATCCTTCAATGATATTTTCCTTCCTTTCTCTATTGATCTGCTAAAGTGACCAGGCTTAGACATAATTCAACATTTTTGTTTTATTTTGTTTTCTACACGTATAATTTTTATTTAATTTTTGGATATTTCATACAAAATCTTACTCATCCTTATACCCCCTTCTCCATCCGCACTCCCCATAGAGACCCCTGTGGTTGTTTGAATGAGAGTGTCCTCCATAGACTTTAAATATTTAGACATTTTGCCAGGCATGGTGGTGCACACCTTTAATCCTAGCACTTGGGAGGCAGAGACAGGTGGATCTTTGTGAGTTCAAGGCCAGCCTGGTCTACACAGTGAGCTCCAGGACAGCTGGGGCTACAGGGAGACCCTGTCTAGAAAAGACCAAAAAAAAAAAAGTATTTAGACATTTGGTCTCCAGTTGGTGGCACTGTTCTTGGAGGTCTTAGAAGGTGTGGCCAGGCTGAAGGAAATATGTCATTGGGGGCAGGATTAGTGAGTTTAACAAGCCTTGCAGTCTCCAGTCTCTTTCTCTTGACAATGCTCATTTTCAGATGCGAACCACGGCTTGCTGCTCCAGCTCTGGCCACAACGCCTCCCTCCACAATGGACCCTGATTCCCTGGAACCATCAATCGAAAGCTCAAATAACCTCTTCCTTTTATAAGTTCCCTTGGTCATGGTGGTTTTATCAAAGCAACAGAAAAGTGACTAATACACCCCCACCCCCTGATTTCATGCAGTCTGCCAAATATTAATGCCCATAGATTCAAGTTAGTGTATATGCAGATGTCCCTGAGTGAAAGTTCATTCACTAGGGACTACTCAGCCTTTTTATAGTCTTTTCCTTAAAGAACAACTCTCCCTCACCCAGCAGTAATCAGCTGCCCATAATTCTGTGGCTAAGATTGGAGCCTGCTGCCTATTTCTCTAATTGTTTGCTGGGTTTGTGTCTGCTTCAGTTTCCACAGATCTTGTGCATGCCCACACTCCTGCTGCAGGTTTGCATGAGCAAGGTCCCAGGAGCCTGTAAGAATATTTTATTTAAGGTCATGCACCTCCTCCCCTGACTCTTATGCTCTTTGTGGCCCCTCTTCTACAATGGTCCTTGAACCCTGGGTAGGTGGAGTTTAATTTAGGAACTCTATGCAAGGACCCACACTCTGCAGACTCTTATTTTCTTGCTTTGGCCATTTGTGGCCTTTTATTGAGCTTTGTTGCATGAGGAAGCTTCACTGATAAAAGTTGAACAACGCATTAGTATTCTCTCTATCTCTTGTTCCACTATGTTCTGTGAGCCTTAAGTGCAGAATTTCTATTGTAGATGTGTTACTTAGGGTTGGGCATCTCACAGATATTTTTTTTCTGTTTGTGACCAATTAGGAACTTTGTTATAGTCATTGTCTGTTGCAAAAAGAAGCTTCTTTAATGAGTGGTGACTGGGATACTTGTCTGTAAATATAAGGTTACATTTGTAGTAAGAAATAATGTTTGTATAGGGATGTGAAAGGTTCAAGGTTTTCTCTAAGATCTATGTACTCTCCAGCCACGTATATTTGGCTATGTTTACAGTACCATAAGATAGTTCCCTCCCATAGAGTGGACTCTAAGTCCAATTAGGGAGCAGTTGATTACTCCCAAGATTAAAGTGCCACTACTGCACCAAGATAGTTTGCTGTGCCAGGTATCGATGTGTTTATTAGCCTGTAGAGCTAGGATTGGACTATTGATTAATGTTCCCCCTTATCAGCTTGCAGAGTGCTCTCCAGAATTATGGCAGCTATCTTTCAGGGAGAAGGCTTCCAGGTCAGTCCCAGCTCCATTGCTCCAAGTTCTGTGTCTGAAGTATATCCTGTATTCAGCAATAGGGTATTACCTTCTAGTTCTAGGCGGCCATGAGGGGCTATAGCAATAGCCTGTATAATTTTGGGATTCTGTTGACTGAACCTGACCAATGATGCCAAGGGAGATTTGTTATGGTTGGCACTGTTCCTTCTTGTAGAGCTTTCAATTATATACAAGAGTTCATGTAGAAGTATGAAAGGCATAATTTTTCAGTAGGCTTTTGAAATAATACATCGCCCTCTGTCTTTTCACACCAGCTAAGCATTATTTATCTATCTTTTCTTTCTCCCTATCTATTCATTCTTCCTCCCTCCCTGATTAAAGTGTTCCTATTCCCCCTTTTTGCCGTTGATAATACCTGTTCTCCTCAGGTCCTCCCTTTTTTGAGCTCCTTCTTCCCCTTTCCCCCCATGGTTCCTTGCATAACCCTCCTTCCTGCCTATTAAATACCCCCATTTTACACATTTCCCCCTTGGTAACACCTATCTCCTACCATTTCCTGGAGGGAAAGTGGAAGAAGCAGCCTGGGAGAGAGGAATATGCAGATTTAAGTGCACTGTGAATCAAGGGTCCAAATCTAGCTAGGAAATGCTATGTTATTTCCAAACCTCAGAACTCAGTGGCTTAAAATCACTTTAATTTTCCTTATGACGATGTTCAGGTACTCAAACGGAGCTTGGTTGGTGATGGCCTATGCCTCATGTAGCATTAGCTAGAATCGCTAGGTGGAGGACACTTTCAATTTGGATTCTTGATGTTTTCATCCCCTCCCATTACTCCTGCTGTTCCCTCCTCCACCTTCTCTTTTCCTGTTTTGCCTTTCATGCAGTATCATGATTTATTCCATTGTTGTCCTCCCCATTGTGAATAGACATTTCTCCCCATGCAGATATTCCAAAGGTAACTTTCAAGCCAAACCTACTATTTTCTTGTGCAAATGACCTTTTCAAATATGGGCATGATTGGACAAATGGCTTTTACCTAACCTTGCAGCAAGAAAGTGAATGTTATGTTTTCAGATCATTTAACACTATTTTAGGATGTTTCTAATGGGAAAAAAAAAAGCTTACTAGGCCTTAATCTCTTCTTGTAACCTAATCATATAGGAGTAATCCCTCATGAACCTTCCTTGTCTGTGACCCAGAATAATGTGTGTGTATACATTGTAACCATAAAAGAAGTGCTTCAAAAAGAAAATATTTGTTTAAAATATGAAGATTATCCCATTTGTGCTATAATCAATGGGTAGAATTAAAAGAATAACATTTGTTTGTGTTTGTATATGCTGTTCTAGGTCAGGAAGCTTCATAAAGGGCATATTCCATGATATGACAGATTCCTCATACCTCCTCATTTCATGCTGCTTCCATAAAGGAGAGAGAGGCCCTTATTCAAGATCAGTTTCTGGATAATTCAGAAGAAACAGGTTCTCAACAGTTCAGGCCCCTGCTCTTGATTAAAATGCATGATAAGATTTTACTCAGGCCTGGTCAATGTATAGTATTTCTGCACTTCTGTATTCGAAATGCCTGAGTAGATCGGCATGACTTATTTAGTATTTGGTTATTCAGGTCATTCACAAGGGTCATGTGAAAGCATGAGAAGATGTTGACCTTGGTCCTTAAGGACTTGAGTGGCAAAATTTCAATCCAGCACTCTTTCCCATGTTGTGTGATTTGAGCTTCTGTGTTTTCTTATATATGTATGTAAAATATAAAATGTTATCATTCTGTTAAGATGCTGATAGAATTTAATGAGATATCAATCATGCAGTTCAGTCACAGTGAACATGGTATAGAATAAAAAAATTGATAAATATTGTATGTGATAGCTATTATATTAGCATGAAGAACATTTGCATTTGTTGATATTAACATTCAAGCAGTTGACATTACAGTATGTACAGATAACAATTTAAATATAACTATTTTTCTGATACTGTTTTTAGTTGAAAATAAAGCCTCATTTTAGAGACTCAAGGTTTGTGGATCTGTGGGTGGGCTATGAATCTGTTTATTTGAGAATGTGTGTATGCTTTCTTTTATAAAAAAATTATTTATTTATTTATATTTTTTTATCAAATCTAGACCAGTGTCCCCCACCCTATCCCCCCACCCCACCAGAGCTCATGCATTCTGCCAAACATGCTTTCATCTCTTTCTCAGTCTTTCTCAATATTCTCCATGTGGGAGTTGATTGTTTTGAGCAGAAGTTCACTGTTTCAGTCAGTTCTTTGATGCAGTTCTTCCTGTTGTTGTTGTTGTTGTTGTTGTTGTTGTTTCCAATATGCATCACTCCCAACTGCTTGGACAAAAGCTCAAGGGGCCGTGCACAAGAAATACTTACAACTAGGTAATTGGCACTAGCATCCACAGATGAGGGATACCATTCATCGTTTGTTTTTCTGGGACTGTGTTACTTTACTCAGCGTGATGTCCTCTAGCTCCAGCCATGTTCCTGCAAAGCTCATGATGTCATCTTTCTTATTGTTGCATAGAACTCCATTGTGAAGGTGTTCCACATTTTCTCTATCCACTCATCAGCTGAGGGGCATTTGGGTTGGTTCCAGCTCCTTGCTATTGTGAAGAGAGCTGAAATAAACATGGCCGTGCATGTATCTCTGCAGTGGGGTGACTCTTGAGGGTACATACCTAGGAGTGGTATGGCTGGGTCGGGTGGCAAGTTCATTCCAAGTCTTCCAAGGGTTCTTCACACTGCTTTCCATAGTGGTTTCATGAGTTTACATTCCCACCAGCAGTGGATGAGTGTTCCCCTTTCCCCACAACCTCTCCAGCACTTGGTATCATTTGTTTTCTTGATGCTAGCCAGTCTTATTGGAGTAAGATGATATCTTAAAGTGGTTTCAATTTACATTTCCTTAATGACTAGTGATGTTGAACACTTCTTAAGGTGTTTCTCAGCCATCTCTAATTCCTCACTTGTGAAGTCTCTGTTCAACTCTTTGCTCCATCTATTGAGTGGGTCATTTGCTTTCTTTCTTCTTTGTTTTTTGAATGATTTATATATTCTGGAAATTGATGCTTTGTCAGATGTTTCTGCGGTGAAGTTTTCCTCCCACTCTATGGGATTTCTCTTCACTTCCTTGATTGTTTCTTTTGATGTACAGAAGCTTTGGAGTTTAATGAGGTCCCATTTGTCAATTGTTGACCTTAATTCTTGCACAGCTGCTGATGCTTTCTATTCTTTTTCTTTTTCATTAATACATGTTTTGTGAAATCTCAGCTTGGGTTTATTATGACTATGAACATACACAGATTGCAGCAAAAATATTCCCCAAATATCTTACAGAAGAAGAAAAACAAATCTAAAGATGTAAATTTCAAAAGACTTCAAAGAATCAACCAAATACCTTTAGAAACACAAATATAGATCCCATAGATGTAGAATAATATAAAATTTCCTGCAATGTCCATTTAAAATGGGGGCACACAGTACAGACTTCTGAATAATGGTGGCCTTTTGTTATGTTATGTTATGTTAAATTCAACCTCAAATTTCTGCCTTTTCTCTTCATCTTCAATATATCATGTTTTCTTCCATGTTGAGTGTCATTTTGTCTTAATACCTGTTGCTTAGTTCTTATTATTTTATGTGTATGAGTGTATTGCCTGCATGTGAGCAGTTACACCGGTTTAATCAGAAGAAGTCCTCAGATTCTCATGGAACTAGAGTTATGGATGGTTGTTAGCCATTATGTGGGTGCTGGGAATCAAACCTGGATCCTCTGCAACAGCAGCCAGTGCTCTTAACTCCTTAGCAACTTGTCCAGCCCCAGTATCTGAGGTTTATTTGAGAAGGAAAATCTATGTTCTTTCAAATCACAGGTATGGTTCCATATATGACTTAATGAAACACAGACTCAGATTGTTCTTAGAAGAGTAGTGCAAGGTCCTCGCTAAATGTCCTTGTACTTTTCCCTTAGTGTTCTCATTTGAATAGTACAACATGTTAGAGATTGCAAATGCAGAGCTATATTACACTGTGTCATTGCATCTGCAGATGTATTAGCTTTAATCATCAAATTCAGTATGCCATTGATTATAATTGAGGACCTGCCTCTTTCTTCCTGTCTGGTGTGTCTTTGTGGTATAGTTGGTTTTGCCCCTACAAATGAATGTCCAGGAGCAAATGAGAACCTCTGTATTGCCAACAAAAGAGAGTATGCTTTGGCATAGTTTTAAGAGCAAGAGTTCAAATATTTGTTCTCAGGAGCCACAAATCAACTTCTAGTAACAACAGTAATGATGGTTTCATTTTAATGAGCTCTTACTATGAGGCAGGCACCAATATAGCACTTCACTAATAAGATTTCCATTACTCTATAGGAAACTCATAGGAGGTAATGACTGTAATCACTCCCATTTCCCAAATAATGACACTTTTACAGGCCAAGAAAGAGGCTTGGGCTGTGAAGGAACTCAGAAATAGCCCGCATCACAGATTAACTCTGGGGAAGTTTCAGCGCTAAGGTTCTTTGCTGAGCCTGCAACTCACAGCAACTTTGGAAAGAGTATTGTAGTCCTCAAATCTCTTCCCAGAAGGACAGAGTCCTCTAGAGTGTTCACTATCATGTGGGGAATGTCATGATAGAAGTTAAAGACCACTAGGCACAGAACTATAGCGTAGAAAATTGAATAGATATTTTCTGTGACTAGCATTTTATTCTCTGAAGGGCTGCCATGTAAAAGTGGAATAAAATGGTAACAGGCAGTTTTTGGGTCACTCTGAGGAAGTCTTGTTTTCCAGAAATGGTTACTGCCAACAGCCCCTCTGTGAGCTTTCCATAGTGGGTAGATGCATTCTGAGAATCATGAATCTTTTTTTTTAAAGATTTTTTAATTTAATTTTATTTATTTCTGTATGTGTATGAATGTACGCACCCGTGTCGTGCAACGCCGTGGAGGTCAGAAGAGGGTCTCAGATTCCCCTGGAACTGGAGTTCTCCTGGAATTGGAGTTTCAGACGGTTTTCGGCCGCCATGTGGGTGCTGGGGATCGAACCTGGGTCCTCTGTAAGAGCGGTAGGCACTCTTAATCGCTAGGCCATCTCTCCAGCCCAAAATCATGAATCTTAAAAGACAGCTTATATACTTTGAAGACTAGATTTCTCTGTAATTTCTTTCCATCCTTAGTCTAAAGAAGAAACATTCAGAAAAAAAACAGGTAAAATATAAGTACATACTATATGCTAGCTGAATATTCAAACAATTGTACTGAGCAAAAGAGGCCAACACAAAATGTGTTTAAAGAACTCCTGGTATATAATAATAAATACCTTAAGGTTTCAAAAAACACAAATAATTTTATAATTGTTTAAGAAAATCAGTTTTCCATGGGAAGGGGAAGGCAATGATATACACATGGAAGGAAATAAGGTGAGCACTATACAATAAAACCATCACTTTGGGGTGGTAGATGTGTTTAATATCTATTATAGTGATTTTTACAGTCTTATTAAGTTGTATTCTTTACATAAAGATTACTGATGGCTGATCAATTTTCAGTTGTTGCAAAGGAAGTAAAATTAAGATAAAATCTATGCTGTCAAACACTTATATAGATATATCTACAAATTTTGGCTGGTGAAATCTAAAATTAATGTAAGGGTTAAGGGATAGAGAAAATCTTTTGGCAGTGTCTCTCCTGTAGGAATATTGAAGAGAGGGATCAGGAGTGGTGCTATCTGGTAGCTCAGCCCTATGGCACTTCAAGATACGGAAGTTAGGAAGATAAGTATTATATAAAGTATTGTCCTAGATACTGCAGAGATGATTTGTGGCTAAGAGAACATACTGCTCTTGCAGAGGACTACAGTTTGGCTTCCAGCACCCAGGTCAGGTGGTTCAGAGTCACCTGTGACTCCATTTCTGGTAGCAATATTCATTAGTGTGGTGGTTTGAATGAGAATGCCCCCCATAGCTGCAAGAATATGGACATTTTGTCCCCAGTTTGTGATGCTGTTTTGGGAGATCTTAGAAAGTGTAGCCATGCTAGAAGAAGGACATCAGTTGGGTTGGACTTAGAGAATTTATATACCCTTACCAATCTCCAGTCTTTCTGTCTCTGCCTGGGTGCCTGCATGAAAATGTGCACTTATGCTCTCAGCTCTTGCTCTGGCCCCTCCTGCCACTATGCCTCCTTGTCATGATGGACTCTAATTCTCCTGGAACCATAGTTTCAAATAAATTCTTTTTATAAGTTGTCTCAGTTGTGGAGTTGTATAACAGCAACAGAAAAATGACTAATACAGAATCTGGTACCAGAAGTAGGGTGTTGGCTATCAAGAACCAGATCATGTGTGTGTTTGGAGAAATGTAGAAGAATGGAAGTTTTGTCTAGAAAAGTGGTTGACTGCTGTAAGCAGAGCTTAATGGACCATTCTAATAGGAACATGGAAGAAAGTAGTCTTGAGAAAAAGTGTTCCAGAGGATGATAAGAACTTAGTTAGCAGCTGGGCTGTTTTGGCAATGACTCTGGCTGGAGTCTGCTGAAAGCCCACCTGCTTGCCTAAGGCCAATGTGAAGAGTAACGTACTAATTTATTTGGTTCAGGAAATTTCAAGACACTCTTATCTAAAAATGGTGGTATGGCTATTAATGGTAAATATTATACAGATCTACAGTGAAAAAGAGCAAATGGGGTGAAAAATGCAGAATGCACAGTTTGGTTTGAAAAAGAACAATGGGGGGATTTCCCAAGACCACCTGAAGCACAGGAGTGTCCAAGTGGTTTCTTTGGAGAACCTTCAAAACAGAAAGGGAAGAGTGAGTTAGACTTCCAATAGAAAGCCTAAACCTTAGACAAGTCAACACTACATGAACAGGAGAAAAGGAGAAAAACAAATCAATCAAACAAACAATGAAGGGATCTGAAAGAGGCAAGCAAAGCAAGCCTTCAACAGAGAGAAGAGGTATTTGGGATTCGCATTGGAATAGAGGCAAAGAGAAACCCACATGCCAGGGACACAAAGAAGAGACAACATAAGAAAGTTGCAGGATAATTCCACACCAAGCTCTACCAACCCTGTGGAAGATTCCTACAGTGGGATCCACCTGGGGATGAACCAGGACACACAGATATTAGAAGTACAATTGTGAACATACTTAAAGAAATCTAAGACTAAAAAAAAAAAAAAAAAGAAATCCAAGACTATAAAGAGTAAGTCAAAAAATTAAGAAAAGAGAATGAAAAACTCAAGAAGGCCCTAGAGAGAGAGAGAATGACAAACTCTGGAAGGAAGTGAAAACACTGAAAAGAGCCCATGTTAAAAAAAAATTAGCAGGCGTGGTGGCTCACGCCTTTAATCCTAGCACTTGGGAGGCCGAGACAGGCGGTGGGATCTTTGTGAGTAGTTCAAGGGCCAGCCGGTCTACAGAGTGGAATTCCAGGACAGCTGGGGCACAGGGAGACCCTGTCTCAAAAAAAAAAAAAAAAAAAAAAAAAAAAAAAGAAAAGAAAAGAAAAAGCTAAGGAAACCAACCAGAGAAGCAAAGAGCTATGGAAGAGTTGAGAAGCTCCAAAAGGAAGTGGAAATACTAAAGAAATCAGAAGAGGAAATGAAAAAGGAAATCAAACACTCATCCAATCAAGAGGAAAGGCTTGGAGAAAGCCTCAGAAGTAGAACGGAGGAAGCAGAACAAAGAATATCAGGCCTGGAAGATAACACAGAACAACTAAAAACCTCAAGTAAAGATTATGAAAAATGTAAAAACACACAAAAGTGGAACAACCAAGAACTGTGGGACACCATGAAAAGATCAAACCTCCGCATCATAGGAATAGAGAAAAGAGAAGAATCCCAAGAGAATGGTATTGATCACATCTTCAACAAAATAGTAGATGAAAATGTCCCCAAACTAAAAAAAGACAAACCAATACAAGTACAAGAAGCACATAGAACTACAAACAGACAAGATCAGAAAAGAAACTCTCCACACCATATCATAGTTAAAAATGATAGATTCCCAAAACAAAGACAAAATTCTGAAAACCACAATACAAAAACAAGTTACATATTAGGGGAAACCTATCAGAATTACAACTGATTTCTCAGTGCAAACTATGAAAGCAAGAAGAACATGGAGCAAAGCATTCCCAGTGTTAAAGGACTATAGATGCCAACCCAGGTTACTATACCCAGCAAAAATGTTGATTACAGTTGAAGAGAGAAAAATCTTTCATGACATAAACAAGATGCAAGAATACATGTCCAGAAACCCAATCCTTCAGAGAATACTTGAAGCAATTCAAAGGACAGAAGAAAGTAGCAACCATCTCCAGGCACCTAGAAAGAGAAATCAATAAAAGCATAACTGCAGAAATAGAAACCTAAACCAAAAATGCAAATGGATAATAAGGTGAAAGGAAGCAACATGAACCTATTAGTCATAACCTTAATTATTACTGAACTAAGCTCCCCAATCAAAAGACATAAACTGGGAGATTAGATTAGGAAACAGAACCCATCCATATCCTGTCTACAAGAAATGCATCTTACTTTCAAGGATAGGCACCACCTTAAAGTGAAAGGATGGAAAAAAATATTCCAAGCAAGCAAATGGTACCAAAAAGAAAGCAGGTGTTGCTATTTTAGTATCAGTCAAAATAGACTTCAAAGTAAAAGAAATCAGAAGAGACAAAAAAGGCCATTACATTTTTATCAAAGAAACAATTCACCAAGAAGATTTCACAATTATGAATATATATGCACCAAACTCTGGTGCACCAAACTTTATAAAGACAATTCTCCAGGACCACAAGGCACAGATTAACCCTAGTACACTCATAGTAGGGGACTTCAGTACCCAACTGAGCACTTTGGACAGGTAAACAGGACAAAGAATATACAGAGAGAAATCTGAACTGAATGATATGATACACCAAATGGACCTCACAGACATCTACTGAATATTCCACCCTAGTACCAGAGAATACACTTTCTACTCAGCACCCCAAAGAACATTCTCCAAAATTGACCACATACTGGGACACAGAAGAAACCTCCATGAATACAAAAAGATTGAAATAATTTCATACATTCTATCAGAACACTGTGCGAGAAAGCTCCACATCAACACCAGGATAAGCCCTACTACCTACAAGAACACATGGAGACTAAACGACACACTCTTGAATAATGAATGGGTCAAGGAAGAGATAAAGAAAGAAATAAAAGCATTCCTGGAACTGAATGACAATGACAATACAACACAACAAAATCTATGGGATAATTTAAAAGCAGTCCTAAGAGGTAAGTTTATACCCCTGGGTGCCTATATTAGAAAAACAGAAAGAGCACAAGTGAATGATCTAACATTACAGCTAAAAGCAGTTGAGAGGCAACAACAGATGAACCCTAAATGCAACGGACAGGAAGAAATAACAAAAATCAGAGCAGAAATCAATGAAATAGAAACAAAGTAAACAATACAAAAAATCAATGAATCCAAAAGTTGGTTCTTTAAAAGAATAAACAAGATAGACAGACCTCTAGCCCAGTTAGCCAAAAGAAAGAAGGAATAACTCCAAATCAATACAATCTGTGATGGAAAGGGAAATATCACAAGAGACAATGAAAAAGATCCAGAAAATCATATGGGAATACTTCAAAAACCTATACTCTACCAAATTTGATAACCTAGAAGAAATGGATGAATATCTGAAATCCGGGGAATTGCCAAAGCTCAACCAAGAAGAGATTGACAGCTTAAACAGACCCATAGTATATGAAGAAATTGAAGATGTAATAAGAAACCTCCCAACTAATAAAAGCCCAGGCCCAGATGGTTTCACAGCATATTTCTATAAAATATTTCAAAAAGACTTATAACCATTATTACTCAAAATGTTCAGAAGGATACAACAGAGGGAATTCTCCCAAATTCCTTCTATGAAGACAGCATCACTCTATTACCAAAATCAGGCAAAGATACAACCAAAAAGGAGAACTATAGACCCATCTCCCTAATGAACACAGATGCCAACAGTCTAAACAGGTTACTGGCAAATCACATACAGACCCACATCAAGAAGATCATCCATCATGACCAAGTTGGATTCATACCAGAGATTCAGGGATGGTTCAGCATAGGAAAATCAATAAATATCATCAAGCATATAAATGGACTGAAAGACACATACAACACCATCATCTCAATTGATACTGAAAAAGCCTTTGACAAAATCCAGCATCCCTTCATGCTTAAAGTCCTACAGGGAATTGGACTGGAGGGATCATTCCTCAATGTAATCAAAGCCATATATAGGAAACCCACAGCCAATATCCTAAATGAGGAAATGACAGGAACATTCCCTTTAAAGGTAGGAACTTGGCAAGGCTGCCCCCTGTCACCACTCCTCTTCAATATAGTGCTTGAAACACTTGCTGGGGCAATAAGGCAAGAAAAGGAAAATAACAGAGTTCTAATTGGAAAAGAGGAGGAAGTCAAGCTATCCGTTTTTGCTGATGATATAATTGTTTACTTAAGAGATGCTAAAAACTCCACCAGAATACCCCTAGAAATTATTAAGAGCTTCAGTAAAGTGGCAGGATAAAAAATTAACCCAGAAAAATCAGTAGCCTTTCTTTACACCAACAACAAGCAACTGGAGAAGGAATTCAAGAGACCTTCCCACTCACAATGGCCTCAAAAACAATAAAATACCTAGGACCAAACCTAACCAAAGGCACCAAAGATCTCTATAATAAAAATTTTAAACCCCTGAAGAAGGAAATTGAAGAAGACATCTGTGCTGGATAGCTTTAGTGTCAACTTGACATACCTGGGTTGAGAGAGCCTCAGTTGGTAAATTGGCTTCATTGCACTGGTCTGTGGCCACAGCTGTGGAGTATTGTCTTGATTGTTGGGCAATGTGTGAGGGACCAGCCCACTATGGGTGATGACACCACTGGGAAGGTTGTTGTGTAACTTATAAGAGGGCAGGCTGAGCATGGGCCAGGGGAGCAAACCAGTAAGCAGCACTCCTCCATGGCCTGTGCTTCAGCTTCTGCCTCCAGGTTCCTGCCCTGAGTTCCTGTCTTGGGCTCCTCGAGTGATGAAATGTGACCAAGGAGATGTGAGCTGAATAAACCCTTTCCTCACCAAGTTGGTGTTAGTCAGAGTGTTTTGTCACAGCAATGGAAGAGAAACTAGAACAACATCAGAAGATGTAAAAACCTCCCATGCACATGGATTGGGAAAATTAATATAGTAAAAATGTCCATTCTACCCAAACTCTTGTATAGATTTAATGCAATCCCAATTAACATCCCCAAGAGTTTTTTCACAGGCTTGGAAAAAAGTCCTTAATTTCATTTGGAAAAACAAAAGGCCCCCAAATAGCCAAAACAACCCTGAGTGAAAAGAGCAATACATGGGGGAATCTCTATACCAGACTTCAAACTATACTACAGGGCTATAGTCATAAAAACAGCTTGGTACTAACACAAAAACAGACCTGTTGACCAATGGAACAAAACTGAAGTTCCAAACTTGAGCACACACAATTTCAGCCATCTTATATTTGACAAGGGGGCCAAGAAGATACAATGGAGGAAAGACAGCATCTACAGCAAGTGGTGTTCGGCAAAACTGGATCACCACTTGTAGAAGAATGAAATTAAACCCCTACCTCTCACCTTGTACAAAGGTCAACTCCAGATGGACCAAAGACCTCAACGTGAAACCCCAAACTCTGGAGGTGATAGAAGAGAAGCTTGGCAGCAGACTACAAGACATAGGTGTAGGAAAAGACTTCCTAAATCAGACAGCAGCTGCACAAGAAATAAGATCGACAATTGACAAATGGGACCTCATTAAACTCAAAAGCTTCTGTACATCAAAAGAAACAATCAAGGAAGTGAAGAGAAATCCCACAGAGTGGGAGGAAACCTTCACTGCAGATACATCTGACAAAGTATCGATTTCCAGAATATGTAAACTACTCAAAAAACAGAGAAGAAAGAAAGCAAATGACCCACTCAATAGATGGAGCAAAGAGCTGAACAGAGACTTCACAAGTGAGGAGTTAGAGATGGCTGAGAAACATCTTAAGAAGTGTACAAAGTCCCTAATAATTAAGGAAATTCAAATTAAAATCACTTTGAGATATCATCTTACTCCAATAAGACTGGCTAGAATCAAGAAAACAAATGATACCACGTGCTGGAGAGGTTGTGGGTAAAGGGGAACACTCATCCACTGCTGTTGGGAATGTAAACTCATACAGTCACTATGGAAAGCAGTGTGGAGGACCCTTGGAAGACTTGGAATGAACTTGCCACCTGACCCAGCCATACCACTCCTGGGTATTTACCCACAAGACTCATCTTACTGCAGAGATACATGCACAGCCATGTTTATTGCAGCTTTCTTCACAATAGCAAGGAGTTGGAACCAACCCAAGTGTCCTTCAACTGATGAGTGGATAGAGAAAATGTGG
The DNA here is from genome assembly GCA_009823505.1 of Rhizomys pruinosus. Classification (NCBI taxonomy): domain Eukaryota; kingdom Metazoa; phylum Chordata; class Mammalia; order Rodentia; family Spalacidae; genus Rhizomys; species Rhizomys pruinosus. The sequence continues at coordinate 7,387,895 of VZQC01006589.1, forward strand.
CACATCTACACAATGGAGTTCTATGCAGCAGTAAAGAAAGATGACATCATGAGCTTTGCAGGTAAATGGCTGGAGCTAGAAGATATCATGCTGAGTGAAGTAACACAGTCCCAGAAAAACAAAGGAGGAATGGTATCCCTCATCTGTGGATGCTAGTGCCAATTACCTAATTGTATGGCAAACTGAGCAATGTCAATGTGATCTGAAAACAACTGTGCTCTTATACTGTGAATCCCTTAAAATATATTAAATTTTTTAAAAAGAAAAAGAGCACTAGGAAGATTAATGTTGGAGCCAAACCAAGTGCTGATGGACAGGGTCTCTTTGATAAGGAGATTAAGGTAATTAAGGAGAAGCATAGAGATTTACAAGTAAACAATGGAAAGAGTACTTTAGGGAAAGACCACAGCCATCTAAGCTTCCAAAATGTGAAGAGAAAATGCTGCAAGTGTTTTCTACTCCAAAGTTCAAGGGGGAGAAAAGCTGTAAATGCATCTTGCATCATAGATGGTCCTGAGCCCACAGGAGGCAGGGGGTGGAATGTAGTGGTTTCAATGGGAGTGTCCCCCACAGGCTCCAAGTCTTGAGACATTTTGTCCCCAGTTGCTATTGCTGTTTTGGAGGGTTTTAGAAGGTGTGGCCTTGCTGGAGGAAGCTCATAACTATGGGTGGACTTAGAGAGTTCTTAAAGCCTTGCGAGTTTCCGCTCCCACTCTGTTTCCTCTCCCTTCTTGAGGATGTGAACCTTCTGCCTTCTGCTCCTGCTCAGGCACCTCCTTCCACCATGCCTCCCTGCCATAATGGACTCTAATTCCTCTGAAACCAGAAGCTCAAATAAACTCTTCTTGTATAATTTTCCCTGTTTTTTTTTTTTTTTTTTTTTTTTCTGACTTTATCCAAGCAACAAAAAAGTGACCAGTACAACTTGCTTATGTGTTATGATGATAATGATGCAGGGCTTTCCTTGAGGGACAAGAAGACTGCACCTGATTATCATGCTTGCTTGGAAGTTGCACTGCAAGAATCTCAACAATAGTTCCATCCATTTACCTGAAGATTTCATGGTGTAACCTGTACATCTAAGGTTCTGGGACTATCAAGAAAGATGGAGCAGAAAGATTGTAAGAGCCAGGGACCAAGATGCAAGCTGCTTCCATGAAATCTTTACACTTAGCCTCCATAATGATTGCACCAGTTAATATGCCAGTGCAGATGCAGCAAAATTCACACAGTCCCTGCCTGCGTTGGTTCCCTTTTCTGCTGTGAAAATATTGACCAAGAGCAAATTGGGAAGGAAAGGCTTTATTTCTTCTTAAAGTTACAGTGTATGAATGTGCATTTTTTTGTGTGTATGTGTATTTACCTATATGTTCTGACTGTAAATATGTATACATATGTCTCTGTATACATGTTTATGCATGTCTGTATATGTGTATTATGACAGGTGTGAGTATGAAAGGGTATGTAGTGTGTGCATATATTTGCATGTGTTTGTGTGGTGTGTATCCACATGTTTATGATTCTATGTATGTATGCATATATGTGTATATATGTGTGTGTGTGTGTGAATTTTCAGACAAGAACCATGGACAATAAACACACATCTTGACTTATTGTTTTATGTCTCAAGGAATGTAAGAAAGAAGCCTGTAGCAACACAAGAGAGGACTTGTGACATGCACTAGTTTTTCAATGTATTCTTTTATTTATGTTTCTTTTCTTCTTCTTTTCTGCAGGACTTAGAATTGCATATAGGGCCTTTCACATTCTACACAAGCATTTTGTCATTGAACCAATAAATCTCTAGTCATTTTTTATTTTTTACTCTAATACAGAATCCTGACTTTCCCAAGCTAGTCTTGAACTTGTATTGTAGTACAGGGTAGCCTTGAACTCACCATCCTCTTCATACAATCTTCCAATTAACTAGATTTAAAGGCTTGTTCTATCATCCTGGACTCTAGGGTGTAATGTGAAATTATGCCTCCTCCAAAGCTTTGGATTGTTAGAATTTTGGTTGTTTTAAATAGTGTGCTCAAAGTTGCTACAAATATTTTCCTTGCATACCCTTGCCTGTACTTCCTTTCCTCCTTCCTGCACTCCTCTCCCCTCCCATCCCTCCTCCTATCTTTCTCCATATATATATATATATATATATATATATATATATATCTTCAGATATATCTCTTAGACCTATTGAAGCATATATATATATATATATCTTCAATATATATATATATATATATATATATATATATATGCTTCAATAGGTCTAAGAGTGCCCCAGCTTACAGAACTTATAATTTACATCACAGAGTTCTTTTCAACACCTCTATAATTCCAACATAGTAAATGGAAGTGATAAATTCTGTGCTCCTGGTAAGATTTGTTCTGTGTGCCAGTATGAAGGTATATATTCTTTCTTAACAGAAAGCCTTCATATTAAGCCATTCTCCTTTTTAATCATGGTGATTCAGCAAAACACACCATACTAACAACCAGTTTGTTGAAGGTTTTCAAAATTCAATGCAGACTCTACTTTCAATAACTCACATTTTCCAGGTATGCTGGACATTTATTGGAACTGAATCATTTTACCTCCTTTATGAAATTAATTTTATAATGCATTTATAGTATAAATTAGGCTGTGAACAAGAAGTAGTCATTATTCTTTGTCAAATGAATTTAAAAGTGCATGATTATAAAGGAAGTTGAAACCAGGCATTTACTATCATGAACAGCTTATGTCAGTGACTGTTTATCTTAAGAGAAACATAATTATATTGCATTTTTTGTTGCAGTTACTGTTATACATGCTGAAGGTTCTAAGTTGTAGGCAGAAAAAATTCTGTTTTAAAAAATATAGTAACTGGGAGTATAACTGCTACTTATAAAAATGTAACCACTCCTATGATGGCTGACTACACTTTTTATTTCTTATTTTTATTCCTTTAAATTTAGATTTTATCTGTGTGAGTACTTTGCCTGC
>VZQC01006589.1:7422522-7529721 GCA_009823505.1 Rhizomys pruinosus
CTTATAGCTGACTGTTATAGAGGTAATCTCCTACAAAACCAGTATAACTGCTTTAATTGACTAATAGACATAGGAACTGTGAAAATGATTATTCTCTATTCAGAACCAAATATAATACTAAAGTCTTTTCAAGCTATGCATTTAAGCAAAATATATGAATACAGGAGAGTTCTGATATCAGCAATGGATTATTCTGCCAAGGAGATGTTGGCCAGGGGATCCAAGACCCCCCAAAAGGTAAAGGCTTCTTGCCTGTAAACTGGGATACCTGCAAGAAGAGAGGCAGTAAGGCCCTGCTGTTGAAGACCTGATGCAAGCATGGGAAAGATGTATTGAGACCACACTTGCAAGTGTACAGTTGGTGTCTGGAATGCCAGAGAGTGTTACCAAAGGCCACTAAACCAATAAAGCAAAAATTGGTCTCAAAACAAGAAGATTGACCTGAACATGTGAACATGTGTGTCCCTGTGTCTGCCCCCCCCATTTGTATGTTGAAACTTGACCAAGAATTTGTTAGTACTAGGAAATGGAAGCTTTTGGAATATGGTTAAGTCATGAGACCTTCACCCTCAACAGTGGCATTAGCACTTTAAAAGAGTCCTGAGTTAGTCCCTTGTCGTATCACATGATGTGAGAGGCTGAGGTAGGAGGGTAATAAGTTTGATACCTCTCTGATTTACCTAAGCAGTTCCAAGTTAGCTTAGGCTATATAATGAGATATCTCAACAGAAAAATCAAAGAACTCTGTGACTCATGGTGGACAAATTGCAGTAGTCAAAAGCAAACCATTACTGTGGTAAAGCATAGATTTCAGACATGGCTGTGAGCACACTGTCCTCCAGTGTCTCAATGTGTTTTATAACTTGTTGCTACAGACTGTGGATGGGTTTTATGATGTTTGTTTTATGTCTTAGTAATTATGGTCATGTGCTACTCAGGTCTCCTTTCAAGAGAAATTAGTCATAGATGTAGATTACATCTATTGACTACTTGAGATACTGTGAGCAGCAGTTAATCATTTTTATACACAACCTAATCTTTTCATGGACTCTTTCCATGAGTTGCTCATGCTTCTTCCTGAAGGTGAGAAATTTAAAAATATGATCATCTCTCTCTGATTCCAAACAACCATAATAAGCCATCTTTTCTCCAGATCCCCCTGGGAAGCTGGCTGAACACTGGAAATGAAAGCAATCTCAGCTACTCCCTCTGCTCCAAATCCTTTCCCTCATCTTTCTACAGTTCAGCAACAGCACTACATAATCAATACACTACATGATTAATCCATATCTCAGAACACAAAACAGCAATGTGCCAGGGCCCACAATGTGGAGCAGCACAGTCTTGCCCAGGCCCTGGCTAGCAATGAGTCCTTTACCAGCTGTGATATGTGTAGCTCAAGGAGTCACTCTCTTAAGAGGTGGTCCAATTGCTCAAAGCTTCACCAGCAGTAAAGTTGCAGTATATTTCTGGAGACAATTGTATTGCTTGAGATATACCAGTTATTTGAGAATCATGGTGAGTAGAAGTTGGGAAGCAGTAGAAAATGGCCGCTAGAAGAATCTGTGTTTCATCTAGAGAACAAAGGTAAGGAGAGTCTCCTTTGCACATGTGAAGGTCTCATGTATAACATTCAGAATGGATCTTTGCCTTCTGTGAATTTTAGAGGAAGTTAAAACAAGCTTCAGAACTTATTATCAGATAGCCAATCTATACAAGCCATTATTCCCAGTAAAGTTTTTTTTTTCCAAGCAGGGATCTTCAGACTTATATTAGTTATATATAGATTCAGAAAGATAAATGGGTCAAAAGATCAAGGTTTAAGAATACCAACTCCACCTACACTATAGCACATGACCTTGGTCACAATCTTGAGTAGTGTTTGAAGGAAGACCATTTTTAAAGTCTGCTGTTGATTTTGCTCAGCATAGTGTGCATTGCTCTTGCAGAGGAACCTAGTTTGGATTACAGCACCCACTTCATATGGTTTAATATTGCCAATAACTCTAGCCCCAAGGGATCCTGCACCCTCTTCTGGCTGCAGTGGTCACCTGCACTGACATACACATACATATATTCACATAATTAAAAATAAAATCAATCCAAAAACCATGTGTGATTAAGTGGTCTGCTAGGAAAATACACAATCAGCTGAGGCCAGGAAAAGCATAAAACCACAATAAATCACTGTCCAGCATGACACACACTGCCATGCACACATGCATTAGGACACATAGAATTGTAAATCAGAAATAATTCTTTTTAATGTTTTTACTGAGCTTTTGTATATTTTACACAGCAGTGTAAAATGTATTAATCAAATTTAGATGTCCTCCTGCCTCTCTGCCCCTCTCCATACTCTAAAAAAACCTTTAATTAATTGAATCACTATTAGTTTTAGAAAGTCATTGTAGCATATGATCTGGGGAATTATAATTTGGCAAATAGTAAAAATAGCTTTATGAAAGTGTTAATGAGTATGAAGACACTAAAAAACTCAAATAGTTTTGAAATTAACATACCCTAAGGATGTGAATACTGAAGTAAAATGTAAAATATCTGAATTTCTTTCATTTTGGTCAGGCACATTTCAAGCCAAGGTTATATCTGCATGAGATATCTGTTAACATTGTTGCATGGAGAATTAAACTGTGAAAAAAAAAGTATCTTAGATTTTACATTTAACAAACTTTTTTTACACTTCTGAACATATAATCCTCTGAGATTTATAATTATACATATCTTTGAATAAATTTTTATACATTTGTAGCTATTTCAATGTCAAAACCAAATGAAAATCAGTTCAAATGGAATTAAACAACAGAATCAAGAGAGATAGGCCCTCCTCAGTGACTGAAGATGATGGGACTGTGCCATCTGAATAGCTAGGGGCCTACATGAGCAATGAGAAATTTCTATTTGCTTCACAAAATATAAATAATCATTAGTCATTAACATGACAACTGAAGCGATCGGCAACTGTACCCACGTGAAAACAATACCGTTTTCAACATTGAGACAATATTAAATTCATTTAGGCATGTAAAATTTCAACAACTTTAGGAAATATTTTATACTATTTTTTTTTAATTTGCCTATAAACTAAGAAAACAAACTTCAGTTTTAGTCAGAGATTGATAATTCATGATTCTGAATCAGGCCTCTGAGTTTCCAGGAAGAATATCTTCCACACTCTGATTATGACAAGTGTCGTCACTGCCAAGCCGGTAGCTGTAAGCAGAGAGGGTCCATCACAGAACAGCTAATGCTTGTCCAATGTCATAGAGCAATTTTAAGAGTAGACCTTGCAGAGAAAGGAAGTCAATGGAATCTTGGAAAGTAGTTTACAACAGATATGAACTGAGGAAAAACAGAGGGTCTATGCAGAAGAATATTTCTCTGTGATTGCCATAGAAATGATGAAGTAGAGAATCCACTCATCATGTCTGTTGATAACGACGTTAACCTTACCATCCATATCTCTTCCCTAACCACAGCCATTTTATCAGAATTATATGCAGGATCTGCTCTTAATTCCCTTTGCTTAGTTCTCAAAATAACGATGAGGTGATCTTTTCAAAAAGCAAACATTGTTGTGACATTTGTGTCCTTTAAGCCTTTCAGAAATCTGCATTACTCTAGAGAAATGAACACAATCCTTAGAGTGGCCCACCATGGCCTATGTATGGGAAGATGCAGGCTCCCCTAGGCGCACCTTCTTAGCTAGCCCTCCCCACTCACTGTGTTAACAACTGACCTTCCTCAATCCCTCCACTTGGTGGTGTGATTCGCCTCACCATTTTCCTGAATGTTTACCTTATTTACCTTGAAAAAAAATGGATAGATATATAGATAAGATATTTTGTTTTTGTTTGGTCTTTCGAGACAGGGACTCCCTTTAAATCCCCCCCAACTGTCCCGGAACTCACTCTGTAGACCAGGGCTGGCCTTGAAACCGTCACAAAATCAAGGCCTTCCCTGCTGCCTCCTGAGTGCTAGGTGAGGCGTGCTGCCACCACAACCCGGACTGAAAAAATTTTCATTTGTCAAGTCACTGGCAGGCAGAGGCAAAGTAGATAACTCCATGGTATATGGTGTGATTATGTGTAATTTCCAGGCTGGGGAGAAGTAGATAGTGGACCTTGTCTAAATTACGTTTTTTAGTTTTAGTTTTCATTGTGCATTTTTCATTGTACATGGTATTGAGTTACATAAGGAAATTTTCATTAAGTATGAGAAGAATATACTGTTTTCTTGTACATCGGCTCAACTCTTGGCTTCTTCTTGGAAACTTTCCATGAGGCCTGGAAACCTGGTCAAGTTCTAGCGTTTCTCTCTCTCTCTCTCTCTCTCTCCTCCTTCATTTCTTATTTTTCATTTATTTTTATAAAGTTTAAAGTTGAGAGTACCTCATTCCTCATGAATATCAGATTGTACCAATTAACTACATTCTCTATGAAGACAGCATATATCTCTATCTCTATCTATCTATCTATCTATCTAATCTATCTATCTATCAATCTATCTATAAAACCCAGCTTAAATCTCTTGTTTTTTAATGTTTTTTATTTATTTATTTTTTTTGTGTGTGTGTATGAATGTGTTGTCTGCATGTGGGTTTGTGCACCCATGTCGTGTAATGCTGCGAAGTTCAGAAAAAGGCATTGGATTCCCCTGGGACTGGAGTTAAAGAAGGTTCTCAGCCACCATGTGGGTGCTGGGGATCGAACCCGGGTCTTCTGCAAGAGCAGTCAGCGCTCTTAACTGCTAGTCCATCTCTCCAGCCCCAAATCTCTTGTTAAGTTATTCTGGCTACAACTAAATTAAAAAGAGTAAGGAGTTCCAATGATCAAGGGAAAGAGTTTGGTTATCCAACAGGGCTTTCTTTCATAACCCAAACTCACAACAATGGTTCATTTCACAGTGCCATCAACAAGGAGTAGCTTCCAGGACTCAGGTGACTGTTGTCATACTTCATGGATTTCATTAAGACAGTGGAAGGGCAACCATCTCTACTAGCCCTCTGTCTTTTCTCCTTTGTTACCGTTTCGCCTAAAGCATGCTCTAAACTGGGCGCCAAGGGATAGGATACTTAGAAGTTACGGCACTATACAACGTTTTCTTGCTAAAATACTGAAAGCAAAACAAAATTTATTTTTGGCTTGGGAGAACTATTTTGCTGCTGTGGCTCCTGATAGATTCATCTGTGAAGGCGATTCAACATGTGCATCCACAATCCCAGCACACAGCCCTGGGAGATTGGTGTAAGGATTTAGCAAATACCAATTTAAATAACTTCTTTATATCTTTGCCACAGAAAAGATTAGGAAAATAAACTGCTTTAAAACATAAATCTAAGGGTTATTTTGACTTGTGAAATGGGGAAAAAGATTATAAATTTTATCATAATTTAAGAAAAATTGTTATATTCATGTTTATTTTCTCCTAAAGGATGAAATGAAGTCATTATTACATGGTAGGTGTCATGGAACTGAAGGTTGATAGGGAAATATTTGAACAAAGTCTCTTGTCATCATTATATAGAGAGAATATTTCATTTTATCTGTATTCGATAAGGTAGATTACACTCTATTTCTAATATGTAAACAATAAAACTTCCCATAGTGATTTTATCAAGCAAAGAAATCAAGATCTAGAGACAAGACCTCACAAACTTTGCTGTTATTCCAAAAAAAAAAAAATTCTCCTGTAAACAAAGATTTTCATTAGTATAAATCAAATGTGTTATGAAGCAAAAATGTTGGCTGGAGCTTTAAGTTACACAGTAGTGTGAAGTGTTTAAACCGAGACAACCTAGACGCTGAACAGCAAGGGGTTCATACCAAGGACCTCGACCCAGGCTCTAGGCCCCATCTGTAGTATACACAGCTACAGATTATATTTTCTCTAAAGTGACATTATGCATTATTATAACAGATAAAAGCAGATGTGGTCAGAGAAGGCACATGTAACTTTGAAGAATAGTAACTATCTAGAAAAGGACTTGGGAACAGTTGCGTTTGGGATTAAGCAAAGATGAGTTCAAGTGGGTCAACCTCAGTCATAGGGTTTGTCTGTAGCCCCCTTCTTCAGCTGTCATGCAGCCTGGGTGAGGCTCTGCTGCCTCTTCAACTGTTAAACACAGGTTTCTGATGTGCGATGTTTGGAAGGTAGAATCTGAACTTAGAAGCTGGCTGGGGTTGGCAGGTGTAAGCTTAGCACTTGGGGACCTAGTACCAGAAACTGAAAGGCAAATGGGCAACTCTGGAATCACTTCCTGAGCATCCCAGACCCCAGCATCCTTCAGACAGTGAAACAGCCCTTTGCTGTTTCTGCTGTTAACTTTTGTTTTGTTTTGTTTTTCTTTATGCCACTCTACCAAAAATCCAAAAATCCTCAAGTCAAATGGTTATGGCGGTCAACACTGCAGCACAAGAGCAGACCGCACAGGAGACTGTCTCTTAGAAAAATCACTGATAACTCTAAGCAGATGCTTATTTAGCTGTAGAGGGCATTTAGATCAGTCACAGCCATTTGCTGTGCCAAACCATCACTTGTGTGGCCCAATGATGTCCTTTCCTCTTAACACCTGTCATGGTAGAGCCTCCACCAGGGGAACTTCTCCCGTTCTGGTCAAGGTGAAAATGGGTACAGGATTATTTACCGTTCATCGAGGCTTGTGATTACCAAATGCTGCACACTGAAACCTCCTTGTCTGTGGCACAGGAGGAAGAGAAATTAGTTGCACATTTTATGTAGTTGCCTGAAGCTATTCATGAGAAATTCCAATTGGTTGGTACAAATGTGGGTTTAGTCTGGATGCCTGTTTGACTGGCAATTTCTTTGCTTGAAAGCTTTAACAGGTTTTAAACCTGCTTTGAGTAGGTGTGGATTTTGTGGATGTTTTCAACATTATTGCAAGTTCCCATGGCCTGAAACCTTCTTTTCTGTTATGTTCATATACCAACCCTGGATCTTACAATCTTTCCAACACTCTTCCACAATGGTCCCTAAGCCTACTGGGGTGGGTGAGGTTTACTAGAAGATCCCTGTCCAGAGACCTTCAGTCTGGAGCCTCTGATCCTGTAAAACATAGCCAGTGTGGCCTTCTCTGTGCGTTGCACTCTGTTGTATGAGGAAACTTTGCTGGGAGAGCTGAGGGATGTACTAGTGTTCTCCTGATACCCATTCCACTATGTTCCATGGGTCTTATGCTGACTAAATCAGACAAACACCCAGCATAGAATGAGGGAAATGGACAGCAGGCTCCAAACCTAGCTGAAGAACTATTGGCAACTGATTACTGCTGGGTGAGAAAAGTAGTCCTTCTTTAAAGGAATGACTCTAGATAGGCTGAACTTGCACCAAGGAACATCTGGATAGAAATACTTGACTGGATAAGACCACATATATTACAGAATGTGTGAAATCCGGTGGGGTGAACTAAGGGAACACAGATGAGGGAGGGGGTTCTAAATGTAAGGTCTACTACATGAAATGCACAAAACTCAATAAAGATATTTTTTAAAATGCTTTGACAATGCCTATCGGCTACCCAGTGCTCAAGAGAAGCGCCGCCTTCATCCCTCTATTTCAGAGACACAACAGGACAAAATTAATTTTGTCTCCGGTCTGAATGAAACGAATGTGGTTTTCAACAACCATTCCCTACAGCACTGTCTAGAATCACCTGTAAATCCACTGGTTGGCAATTTTAAAGGCCAAATTAAAAATTATCATCTAGCATTTATTTCTTTTGTTTAAGAAACGCATTCAATTTTTAAGAATTTATTTATTGTTTTTATTTCATGTGTTTGAGTCTCTTGCCTGCATACATGTAAGTGCACCTGCCCTGGCAAAGCCTGAGGAGGTAGGAAGAGGCTGCCAGATTCCCCTGGAGCTGAAGTACAGATGGTTGTTAGCCATCATATGGGAGGTTGAGAATCTAAACAGGGTCTTCTGCAAGAGTGGCCAGAGCTCTTAAGCGCTGAGTCATCTCTCCATCCCAGAACACATTTAATTTATTGAGGTGATACTAAAAGTCCAGTGTTCTGTTGGACAATTACAGAAATCATTCCTGCTGTCACTCATTTCTTAAAAGATGTTTACTTCTGCTATAACTTGTGAGCATTCTGTAGGATTTCACAAATGTGCTTGAGTGGCCAGATATTTTTTCCCTGGGATGCTCCTGCTCCTATCGGTTTTTCTTCATGGACTATTTCCCTTTCCTGTATCAGAGAGGTGAACACATACTTTTCTTTCACAACTCTATTGAGATGATGTGTCTAGAATACTGTAGTTCACAAGAGCGGAGTTCTTCTCTGATGTACTTTCTCTCTCTGGTACTAAGAAAACTGCACTTAAGTATCTTCAAACGAGTCTCGCTTGACTGAAATATGAAAAAAGAAACAGAAAGGAAGAAATCAAGCAGGGACATGCCTGCCGTTTAGTGCCTGTAAGGTTAATTTCCTGTCATCCTCTTGCCCTTGTGTACTGCCAATCAAGAAGTACATCCAATGCAGCAGGATGTCACACCAAGGAAGTGGCACTCGCCTCAAAAAACCAAGTAATTAAGGAATCATTTTCAGAAGAAGGCGGTGCTGACCATGAGATGAAGAACTGTACTGACTGGGAAGAAAGACTGGGGAGACATTTATGCAGAGAAAAATCATTCAGAGGCTTTCCTTCCTCGTGTGTGTAGCTTGTCAGAATATTGAAGACTATAAGTTTGCCCATTGTCCAACCTCTTACCTCATCTCCAAGTCAACTGCCCCTAGGTTAGGTGAAGATTCACACATTAAGTCTCCCAAGTGTGTATCAAATAGAATATAAGGCAAATATAAGTCAATGATAGAAAAGTGACAGGAAGTTAAGGCAGGAAAGTTATTTTACTCTATATGTCAGTTTTACATTTAGAATGCAGAGAAGTAGGATGTATAAAGTCTTTGAACAGCATCTGGTAGTCAGTGGGTATATGATTTTGAGGATTTTTATAATTTTTGCCTTTAATAACTTTTTACTGGAAATGTATATGCATATGCAGTTTTATTTTTTTATATGTTCTATAATATGGCTACCTAGTAGAATACATACTTAATTTTAAATATTCCCCATGTTTTAAATATATTTTATTAAGTGCTTCCTGAGGAATACACTGGAATGGTACATGGTGATGTCTATTGGTTTTATCAGAAAACATTGACCTTACCACATAAAATCCACCAGGAAATAAGCCTTTCATGAAGAAATAATTTTCACATATAGATTTTGAAATGAATATTTGATTTAAGAAATAATAGCTAAGGAAAATACAGAGGAGAACGACTGTTTTATATTACCAGGAAGACCACTGAGAAGTATCAAGCTCTGATTCCATACTGAGATTCTCACTGTTAGTGAGTCATAGTTATATAGATCTCAAACTGGAATCTGAGTCCATTTGTGGAGTTAATTCGTGGAGATCCCCAGCCTACCCTGTGATTTGTTGAATTCTATTTATTCCTGTCCCTGTAGTAAATTTATTTTATAATAACCACCCACACAAAACAATTCAGAAATCCATCAGCAGAGTAATGACCAAATTAACATTTTGACATACAGTTATAGATGAATATGTACTTGGGCATAGGTTAGTTCAACAGGGATTTTTTTTCCTTTATTCAGTCACATATGGCTTGCTTTCTAATATCATCAAAATCTCCATATTTTGTTCCAAAGACAAAGTGAGCTTCACTGAAGTTTGAGTGCTTCCCATCTTCTCTCTTCCTCTGTGAAATGATCTTCCAGCACTCCCTGGCCGAGGCCATCTAAGACCTTCTTCGCTCCAACTGTCATTGGGGGCAAACATTTTCAATGCTGACAGAGGAATCCACTCTACTTCCCTAGGGGAGAAGTCTGGATTCCAGGTATCCTGGAAATACTGGGTCCAAGTTTTATCTAAATATCTATTTTCAACATAAGTACTGGAACTACAAAAATGACATGTTTTGAAATCATACATCATTTGCTACTTAGTGGAGGAGGGTAGGTTTGACATCTGCTTTCATTATATTAACCTACACTCTTCTGTCCTTGGTATTATTGACTGCTGCTTCTAGGATTTTTTTTTTTATTATTCTTGATTCTTTGCTGTTTTCTGTAGACATATTTTGATAGATAACAATTATGTGTTAGACCATGACAGTTTTATTTGTTGTTTATTCTTACTTGTTCTAGGTGTTTTTATTTTTCTTGTTTCTCTGGAATTCTCTATAAGCATATATCCTAGATAGACAATGTGATTGTCAAAGACAGTTTTATTTATTCTTTATACATTTTTGCTTCCTTTTCTTATGGCATTAAGTAGCAAGTCTTGTACAATATAAAAGGCATGATGACATAAAAAGGGGATATTCTTGTCTTGTTTCCAAGTTTACTAGAAATGTATCTGGGTTCTTTTTGTATTGAAGGTGTGGTTACAGGTCTCTTGGTGAGACAGGGAATTACTGTCTACTGTGACTTTTCTAAGAGTTTTTCGTCATAGCTTTTTATTGTATTAAGATAAAATATTTGTTTTATATGTGCTTGAATTTGGAATTGGACTTTCCACTGAAGTCCCAAGTATTAAAAGTTCATTTCCTTCCCTTGCCCACTGGGAGCTAGGAGCAGGGAGCCTTAAGGAATGCACATGGACAGGTACAGGGCTGCTCTTAGATTGGAAGACTTTGAAGTATATTATAGGCCTATAGTCATAAAAATATACTATAGGCCTGTAATATTTAGCTGGGCATGGTGGCACATGCCTTTATTCCTAGCATTCGGGAGGCAGAGGCAGGTGGATTTTTATTAGTTCAAGGCCAGCCTAGTCTACAGAGTGAGTTCCAGGACAGCTGGGGATATAGGGTGACCCTGTCTCAAAAAGACAAAAAAATAAAAATAAGTAAATAAAAATGGCCTGGTACTGACACGAACACAGACTTATAGATTAATGGAACAAAATTAAAAACCCAAACGTGAGCACATGCAGTTTCATCCACCTCATATTTGACAAGGGGGCCAAGAAGACTCAATGGAAGAAAGACAGCATCTTCAGCAAATAGTGCTGGAAAAACTGGATCACCACTTGTAGAAGAATAAAACTAAACCCCGACCTTTCACCTTGTACAAAGTCAAATCCAAATAGATCAAAGATCTCCCTGTGAAACCTGAAACTCTGAAAAAGATAGAAGAAAACATTGTCAGTAACCTACAAGATATAGGCATGGGAAAATACTTTCTAAATCAGCTGTTGTGCAGGAAATAAGTTCAATAATCAACAAGTGGGACCTCATTAAAATAAAATACTTCTGTACAGCAAAAGAAACAATCAAAGAAGTGAAGAGAAAACCCACAGAATGGGAGGAAACCTTCACTAGTGACACATCTGACAGAGCATTAACATCTAGAGTGTATAAACTACTCAAAAAACAAAGGAGGAAGAAATCAAATGACCCACTCAAAAGATGGAGTAAAGAGCTGAACAGAGACTTCACAAATGAAGAAGTAAAGATGGCTGAGAAATATCTCAAAAAAGTTCAACATCGTTATCAATAAAGTGCAAATTAAAAGCACTTTAAGATTTCATCTTACTCCAATAAGACTGGCTATGATCAAGGAAACAGAAGATACTAAATGCTGGAGAGGTTGTGGGGAAAAGCCAACACTCATTCACTGCTGGTGGGAATGCAAACTTGTACAACCCCTATGGAAAGCAGTGTGGAGAACTCTTAAAGGAATCAAAATGAACCTACCACTTGACCCAGTCATACCACTCCTGGGTATATGCCCAAAAGATTCTTCCTATTGCAGAGATACATGCACATCTATGTTTATTGCAGCTCTTTTCAAAATAGCAAAGAGCTGGAAGCAACCCGTGTGTCCCTCAACTGATGAGTGCATAACAAAAATGTGGAACATGTACACAATGAAGTCCTATGTAGAGGTAAAGAAACATGACATCATGAAATTTTCAGGTAAATGGATGGAACTAGAAGACATTATGTTAAGTGAAGTAACACAGTCCCAGAATAAGAAACAAATGATGCATGGTGTCACTCATTTGTGGATCCTAGGACCAAATCCTTATTATATACTCTGTAATTTTGGTATATGTATGAAGTGTATATATGCATATTTTGGAGTAATACAAAACTAAATGAACAAGAAAAGACTTGTTCAAAGAAATGACCTAAACAGCAAACCTCTACATCAATAATGTGAATAAAGGACTAAAAAAAAGTTGCAAGAAATGTAGGGCAGAATGCATGAGCTCTGTTGGTGGGGGTTGAGGAGGGGCATGGGTAGGGAAATGGGTCTAAATTTGGTTGGGATATGCACAAAAGCTCAATGAAAATTTAATAAAAAAGAGACTACATTCCCAAAGGACAATGCCACTTCTGGCTCTTATAATCATTCCACCTCCTCTTCTGCAGTGATGTCTGACCCTTGGGAGGCAGATGTCTGAAAGAGGCACCTATTCAGGGATAAGCAGTCTGTAGCCTCTTATTTCCTGCAGGTTGGCTAATTGTGGTTCTGTGTGTCATTACCATCTACTGCATAAGGAAAATTTGGGGGTCAGAGTTGAGAGATGCATCAATTTATACATATAGGAGGAAGTTATTTGGGATTCCTTAAGACTACATCTTTTAGAAGCATAATGGTCTTTGGATCTCTCCTCTGGCCTGTGCGTGACCTGTCTAGCTTCTGCTTCTTAGGTTTGATGTCAGTGTCATCTGTAGGCTCTATATTACAGAGCTTATGTTAAATTCAAGTAGAAAGTGGTTGCTTATTCTCATAATGAAGAAAATGATTTGCAATGCAAGCTCTTGGCTTCTCAAATGCACATGAGATTGTGTGAAAGTGTAAGTAAGGACTCAGTTGAAATACATGTTTCCTGAAAATTCTTTTTATGTAATCTATCACCTGATTTTAAAGACTGTTTTCATCTATCTCTAAAGATGTCTAGGGTCTAAAAGTGTTGATTGTGTCCATCCAATATCACAGGCCACATAGAGGAGACAGGGTCTCCCTGAAGCCCTGGATGGCCTCTGAGAGATTGAGACTTTGCTGGTCTCAGTCTCTAAGATATCTGCATTCCTCTGCCTCCCAAGTGATGCAATCCTTTTTAAATTGTTATTTTTAAGAATTTTTCTACATGCATAAAATCTCATGTCCTCTCCTGGCATGTGTCCTTCCCACCTGCATGTACTTTCTCATGGTGGAGAGTAGTGGGTGAGAGAGACCTTGAGGGTCATAGTGTTAAAGATAAGATACTGAATGCTTAGCTTAATATGGGGCATTTATATTAACTGTGCCTTACGGTAGGTAGGCAGAAAGAATGGAGGATGGTGGATGGGGAGAAATTCTGTGAAAAGTTGCATTCTGGGCACTGCATGACTGTCAAGGTTTAATCTCACAGCACCTCTGCTTACAAGTACAAGACCTCCACAAGATTAAGCCAGCCAGTATCCTGGCAGAGAAGGGTTAGATGATCCCCAAGCTCCACTCTTTACTGTGGAACTGTTGGCAGTGGATATTTGCTGGAGAAAAGAGAATAATTATTTTTTTTAGCCAGAGGTGGGTTTCCTACACTCTAGTGAATGTCTCCAAGCACTAACAAGATTCAGTATCATGTCAAAAAATCATATAAAATAACCTTTCCATTTCTAAACATTGCCTTCTAAAATTTCATTGATAATTCTGGAGACTATAGTTTATCTCTTCATCCAATGTGGATATTTTAGACTATTTAATCCTTCTTTTAAAGCAGTGCAATTCTCTTTCCCATAGTTTTGAGGAATGGACAGACATATTCTGACTTTACTGGAATCTATAGAGCTCTAACACCCAATCGTGAGTGGGGATAAGAAGTTGAGTGATTTCGTGTGATTTTATGTTTGGTGATATAGCATTTTTACCTGTGAATTCAAGGCCAATCCTCCAGAAAATGCCTGCTTAATTATAGCACCCTTCTGAAACAGCTAGAACGTGTGCAGAGCCAGGGAACTACAGGAAAGTGAATCCTGCTCTCCTGAAACTGAGAAATTCTTCATTTCTAGAAAAAAAGGTTATGTATGAAGTGCTGTGCTTACAGAATCTTTGTGTGTGTGTGTGTGTGTGTGTGTGTGTGTGTGTGTTAGGGTGCATGTTGAAGGGGCTCATGAGCACAGGTGTGCACGCATATGTTGAGGTCATCGGATAATCTCAGGTCTCATGCCTCCTCTGAGATGGGGGTCTTCCATTGGCCTGGAGCCCACCTAGTAGTTTCGAGTGTCTGGCTATTTATTTCTAGGAATCTTCCTATCTCCACCTCCCTAGGTCTGGAACAGGATGAACTCTTGG
This sequence comes from Rhizomys pruinosus, assembly GCA_009823505.1. NCBI lineage: Eukaryota > Metazoa > Chordata > Mammalia > Rodentia > Spalacidae > Rhizomys > Rhizomys pruinosus. Next base: position 7,436,881 of record VZQC01006589.1, read on the forward strand.
GCCTGGCATGTTTCTATGCTTCTGGGCACAAGCTCAAGTCCTAGTGCTTGTAAGGCCAGCATTTCTCTGACTGAACTGTCTCCCATCCCCAGGATTTCCATATTTAAGGCTCAATGTCTGTGCAGTCAAAACTCTTCTGTGAAACACTGAATCTGGCAGCAGGAGGAAGTGAAGCAGGTTTTCTACATAGGGGAAGACAAGGAGTTAGTTAATTACCAGAGAAGGTCTTTGCCGAGAACTGAACTCTTCATAGTCAGTACTAATATGAAACCCACTGAGTTCCCTTATACATAATATTGGAGATCCTTTCTTCTCCATTACCAAGGAGCTGCCTTACCTTCCCATTGGACTGTGGCAAACAGTTTCTACCCTGCTCTGGAGGTACTGAGACACTGGTTAAAGCAGCAAGCTGTTAACATTCTTCATAGACTTCTATTCTGGACTAAACTTGGGTTTCCCCCTATAACACTTGTATTGGAATTTGATTCCCATAGTAATGGTATATGAAGGCCTTTCAGAAGAGTTTAAGGATTTAAAAGGAATTAATAATTTGAATAAACAGAGAAACTTCACTCTCTTGGTATTGGGTTACTTTCCTGAACATGTGGATCCTGTATACCATGCTGTGTTTATTCTTTTATTTAATGTGCATTTTATTGAATTTCTGTGCATTTCATAAAATCTTAATTCAATTTAGAACCTTCTCATATCTGCCCCACCCAATAGCCCCTTCCCATGATGGGTTTCATGCATTCTGTCATATATGTCAAGGCCTATCTGGTCGAGCATTTGTATCCAGATATTTAATAGTGCAAGTTCATCTACTGGGGTCTGCTAAGCCTGTCTAGAGTCACTGCCTTAAAGATCATCTATCCTCAACCAACAGTGATCAGGTGCCAATATTTCCTTGTCTAACTTTGCCCATTTTCCCAGTTCTATGCAAGATCTTTGCTTGAATTGGCATGGGTATTGTGCATATTGTCTGCATTGTTTCGAGTTCATGTGAACAAGTTCCCAGAAGCTTGAAAGCTTCTGTTTCCTTCTGTTCATGCATTAGCCCTGGCTCTTACAATCTTTCTGACAATCCTCTGAAATGGTCCTTGAGCCAAGGGTGGGCAAGGTTTAGTATAAGAGTAATATTCTTAATGCTTGCATGTCTGCTATCATGATAAGCTAAGGCTACTGAGCAGATGTAAGCATCACTCTCTGACGCTACTATCCATGATAAGCTAAGGCTACTGAGCAGATGTAAGCATCACTCTCTGACGCTACTATCCATGATAAGCTAAGGCTACTGAGCAGATGTAAGCATCATGCTCTGATGCTACCCAGTCTCCAGAACTGTGGAGAAAATGAACATTTATTCTTACAAACCATCCAGTCACAAATATTTATTTTTTGTCTTTTTGAGACAGGGTCTCCCTTTTAGTCCCAGCAAGCCTGGAGCTCACTATGTAAACCAGGCTGGCCTCGAACTCACAGGAATCTACCTGCCTCTGCCTACAAATATTCTTTTTAACAACAGAAAATGATTGAATGCATAATTTCCCAATTGAACCCTACTTCCCTTCTAAAAGTTTATTCATTCCCCAATGTAATAATAACCACTTCCATTAAGTCTCTTCTGATATGGCATGGCCTCTTGCATCTGGTTGGCATAAAATACATGCAGGAATTTGGGCTGAACCATGAAACAATGTGTCCATTAAGTTCAGACAAATAATACAAACTCCTATCTCTCAAAATGCAAGCTATGGGATCACTCAGGAAGTTTGTTTATAATGGAAATTAGGGAAACTTGTCTAAAATCCTTGAATCTGATCTTCCCAGCAGTGGCCTTGATAAAAAAATGAGTTAATCACAAAAGCAAATTAGTAGTTAATATTTATTGAATATTTATTTCTAGGACATTCTTCTTACAGCTTCTTATGTTTTAATAATGGTAAGGGCCATAAAAGCCTCAATGAAAAAGTAGCAGCACTGAGGCCAGTTTGCTAATGAGGCACTTGATGCAAAAAATATTAAAGAAGTTTTCAAGGTCTACACAATTATTACAGAAAATTCTGAGATTTAACTCAAGGTGCCAGGTTTCACAGTCCTCTACACTGTCTCTCTCCATGAGTCATTCTACATAGCCTAATTTACTTATGTGTCAGTGTGATTGGGAGGGTTGTCAAGATGCAGCTGTTCAAGGGTACTACTGAAAGCTATAGAGATCACTCAGTGGGCAGAGCATTTGAATTACACTTGTGAAGACCTAAGTCCAAATCCTGAGAACTCACGTGAAGCCAATTCTCTGGAGAAGCAGATGAACTCCCCTAAGCTCATGGGCCAGCAATCCTGGCATGTAATTCCCCTAAACCCCTGGGCCAGCAATCCCGGCATGTAATGCCCCTCAGCTCGTGGGTATACACAGTGCTAAAACAGAGACAACCAACCCCAAACAAGGTGGAAAATGAGGATTGACACTGAGTGTTCCTGTCCTCCACCTGGGTGCCATGGCCAGACATGCCCTAGTTCACCCACACATTGATAGGCACAAGGACACAAATGTACACACACACACACACATTCTACACTCAAAAAATGAAAAAATGCACTTTTAAGACAAAGGTACTCAATGAGGCAAAATACCTATTAATGTTCTACTTCCCTTATATCAAAATTTTATCAGATCATCAGAAACAAAAGCTAAATGGGAGGGAAAGAATTTGAACATGTTGATGGTCCAAAAAACTGGATGAGTCTTCATATGTATTTTTCTAATCATAAAATACTTTAATGCTGAACATATGTTGATTTCTTATCCAGCCATGATAAAAGTCTGGGGCAGGTATTCTATTTCACATGTAACAAATATGAAAACTGCAGCTTGTCATTGAAATTAATCCACCCCCAGTGAAATGATCTGGTATGAATGAAATCCACTGACAACACAGGTAGATCCCAGTTTACATAGAGCTTACTTCTAGCTGCTTGTCCTCTGCTGAGTGAGTTAGACAATGAATTAAAAGCAATTGGCCAACTTCCTCACTGGCTTGAGCTCATTATTACAGTGGAAAGGAAATGGGCTGATGGCTCTGGTGTAGTCACAACATGCAGGATGAAAGAACTGCAAGGTTTTGCCATATTGACCTGGTCCTTTTTAATAATGCTAGGTTGCAGTTTTAGCCCATTTAGTTCACTATCAGCCAGTGCTATGATCAATCCATTAATTATATAACTAAAATGGTTTCAAAGTCAAAATGTATCATATTTGTCAGGATTGTGTCTTAGTATACAAAGTTACAAGTGAACAAATTAGCTTTGATACTAATAGCAACATTAACTCTTGTAAAAGACTTACCATTCTCAGATTTAGTCCTTACTAAATACACATTTAAAAGTGGTAAATAAAGTTTAACTTTTCATAAAATACAGAGAAAAGACATTTTCCAAGATTATATCCCTGTGTGTTCTCTTCTTTGCATTTAAAAATATAACATTCTTTTCTTGCTCCCTCATCACTCATGCACATACTCAAATGTGCTGAAACACTTGTCCTTTGTAGACTCACTACCTATGAGTCTACAATGTAGCATTGACCATGCTAAATCCATATCTCCTGTCTTCACTCCAGAAAGAGCCCCCACCTTTTCTACTCTGTCTATCCACTTGTTCTTCAATGGTTTATTGTTAGACAACCTTTGAATGCTCTCTCATATCTCCACCCTCTTTCTGTTCCTCCCTACTTTTCTCTCTTTAATTTTCTTTTCTTTCCCCATTTCTTTCCCTTTCTCCACTGACATGAGCCAGAAAGAATTTGAATCAGCTTCAAGACCAAAATTGGCCATGCTCTTGTGGGTATTTTACATTTCTATCAATGCTGTTCTTGAGTAAGCACAACTGTAAGTGCACATCTGTCATTCTCATCTTGCCACATGCACTTGGAGGGCAGGAGCTGAAACTTGTTCATGTTTAATAGGTATCTACTACAAGCTGATGGATGGCAGGTTCTCAGGTTGTGATTACCTCACATGAACTGAATACTAATAGTGTATTTCTTCCGCTGCACATTTAATGAAACCATTTGGGCTGTGTAATGCACAGTTAGAAGTAGCTGTCAGTTCTCCTCTTCATTGACAAGCATCAGACCAATGTGTGATTTCCTCAGAGGATATTGTCCAAATGTGACTAATATTCAACAAATTGCTCACAAGCAAACCTTGCCCTGGTTTCCATTATGAATTCTGTGATGCATTTGCAGGTGGCACTACCAACCTAAATGCATGGAAAGCATGTAGTTCACACCTCATCTGTAATTCCAGAGAGGTAGCCAAACTCAGTGTCATCTGCTTCCCATTGGAGCTGCCTGTGCCTTCTGATTATACCTCCTCCTTTCAAGTTTCCTTATATGATCACACTGGCCTCCCCTCAAAAAGTAAAAATCATAGTTAGTCATAGTCAAGTCTTAGAATCAAGTTCATGAAAAGTTCACTCAGCAAATAAGAGCCATTAACAATGAAGAACATCATGCGCCCAAGTTCTAGAGAGGGTAGAGGCAGATCTGCTGAAGACTCACAACTTACCCAGAGACAACAGGTCCACCACCTCCTATCCTCCATGTCCACGCAAGCCAAGCCACAATCATCGAAGTCCACAGCCAGGTAGACAGGCTCTAAGTGGATAAACCAATAGGGTGTAGGGAAGGAGTCAGTGTCATTCCATGGTCAAAAATGGCTATGTGTTTATTCTGTTGGCACCCGCATTCAACCTCTAAATGCCATGTGTGCAAAACCAAACACTGATGACACTGGTGGTGACATTCAACCAAAGACAATGTGCTCTACCTAAAATGTTCCATACACTCTCAAAATTGAAAGAAAATGTCTCACACTATTCATTCCATCGTAAACTTAACCATAAACTTAATAAAAATCAGGGACTATGTAGAGATTTCTGGTAGACATCTACTTGGTTTACAGATTCTTCAAATGCATTTTCCTTACAATGCAGACAAATTGTTTCTTTTTCAGGTTAATTATACCTTGCTCTTTGTGGTATTTTATGTAACTTTTGTTCTTGACCTTATACTCCTGAGATCCACACAAGATTTTTCTGTGCTTCTCATTCATTCTTTTCTTTGTACTCTTGTACATTGTGTACTCTAAACAGCATAGCTGAAAACATCTGGGGCTTTACTCTGGGAGCATTTGTGCAAGTGTGTCTGGTAGATGGCTTCCTTGAGGGGAATCGTCGGGTAACAGGTTCATACGATGCTTTCACAATGTTCCATGAACTCTTGCTCTCCCCTCTGACTCCAGAGATGTTCCTAAGTTTCCTGTGAATTCTCATGTTTTTGTGGCTGACATCGCACCATAAAGATGTTTCATACATCTCTCCTTCCCTGCTCCTTTGTCTGAAAAATCATTTAGTGACCTGGGCAGGAACCTGCTCAGATCTCACTTTCCACTCTGTATGTGTTGCCTTCCCCTCAGGTCAGCGCACCAGCACGATAGGCATAGTGCTGATTTACACATGAAAATAACGTGTTTTCAGAAGGCACTGAAGCAATCCACACCCGCGGCAGCAGTTTTCCAGGACTGAAAAGCAGAGTCAGCAGAATCTGAGCTTTTTTATTCCACCCGTAGTACAGGTGCAACATGGGTTTCAGTGAGATTTCTCTCATGAATCCCCATGAGACGAAAGGCAATCTGTTTTTAGCATCTGTGATAATTTAGGGTGCTTTTTACAGAATGGCTATTTAGATCTACCGATGGGGATATTTAGTTGACACCTGCTGCTAGGTAATGCAGCCTAGACTTGCCAGGGTTGCTGCAGTACCCACAGAGTCTCCACAATATCCTTGCCTCACAAGGCCTGTGTAATGACACCACCAATTGACACATGTAGATGGGTGGGAGCTGTTATGCAGGGTCCCACCTCTAGTGAAAAGCTACAGGCAATGGCTGCTGAGGGAGGGGAATCAGTGTAGTCTAGGGATGAGCACTCTGGTATGTGATCTAATCTCAAGGGTTCAGCTCTAATCAAATGTGCTCATGAGCAGAACTCAATGTACTCATATATATGTACATTTACAAACATATGTATATATGCCATAAATAATCAAAGAAGAGGAAAGAGGACCAGAAATTGAGAAGACCATTGGTGGAGGTTGAGGGAGATTGGGATGCAAATACAAAACTCATGTAGGAAATTCTCAAAAATAAGGATGAATGTGAGAAAAAATAAGTCATATTTTACATACATTAAGTGCATATATTTTCAATTGCTAAGTTCCAAAATTAACTTTTTAGTTTGTCTATTGTGATAATTAATTCTGCTACCTTGATACAACCTACTATCACCTGTGAAAAGAGTCTCAATGAAAAATTTTCCCACAAAAGCCATTTCCTGCACTAGTCTCATGATGTCAGCTAATGCAAGTCTCAACCTTACAGGCAACCAGGGATCCTTATGACTTTCTTCTAGTCTGTACAATGTGATCTCTTTTCCATGTCAAGGGAAATTACTGATGGTTTTTATTTTAGACAAAACGGCTTTAATAGTTTTGATCCTTTGAATTTCTATAAATATTTTATAGTCACCATGTCAATTTCCAGAACAAATGTGTAAAGACTTTTAGACAATATAAATATATACTACAGATACACATATATGTATTATTCCATTCTATTTCTGCAATAAATAGAATTGGTTTTTCTTTGTTTTCTTTCTGTCAACCCATGGCTATCAAATGTTATCAAGTAATTTCACTACATCGTTGATGTAGTGAATTTTCTGTTACCCTGTGATGTGGTGGTGGAAAGGCCCCTGTCTAAGGATGAAAATTCAAATTTCCTGCAGGCAACTGACTGTTCCTTTTCCTTGTCTTGTTCATTTATATTTGGGCAAGGAGTCAATCAGAATTTACCTATGAATGTGAGACCCAGCCAGGAGAATTCCTCCAGGATCAATCTCATTTCCATTTGCTGAAGATGCAAAATGTCCTGGAGGCATTGGAAGGAAGCTAGAAGAGCCTCTTCCAGGTCATGTCTCTCAAAGAGTGTGTAGAAAAGTCACACAGGAAATGCCATCTCTGAAATGTTACTCAGAAAAGCAATGAAGACAATGGCCCAAAAGGTGATAACATCAACTTTTTCAAATCTCTGGCAAAATAAGCAAATGCTTGGAACAAATTGAGAAGCATTTCTTCAAGAAAATGATCTGAATCACTGTAAAAACAAGGGCCAGGATGCATGTAGGAACCCCCAATTGCCGTCCACTTACCCCTTGTCAGAGCTCCATTTGAGGTTAATTAACAGGAAGCATCCTAGCAAACTCATAGGATACCTAAGCAAAGACAGAGAAACCTGTGAACCTAGGCCTTCCTTCAAGGTAATAGTCGCTGCCACTAAATAGGGGAGGAGGGTTACCATGGCACTAATGTCAATTGGGACCTCTTTGTTTTCCTCCTCAATCCTTTTCAGATTTATGGTGGAGGTGTTTTAACTCTTTGATTAGATTTATTCCTAGATACTTTGTATTAATTTTAAATTGGATTCCCTTTTGATTTTTTTTTAATGATAGTTTACTATTGTGATCTAGAAACACTACATTTAGTTTACACTCCCAAATTTCCTAAAATCACTTATCAAACACTTTTGCTATAGTTTACACACATACACACACACACACACACACACACACCACTCACACTTGCATACATATCCACACATATATATATATATATATACAATCTATCATCTATCTGATCTTTTCATCTACAAATGGATAATATGTCTTCTCTTTCAGTTTGAATGTCTTTTAGTTTATTTCTTTTGCATCCTTAATTTTTCTACTCAGAACTTTCACTACTTCGCCATGTAAAGGATAGAGTAAGTACTATTGCCTCATTATTGATCTCATAAGGAAATCTTTCAAACTTTGCCCATTCTATAGTATATCAGCTACAGGTTTGTCATATCTGGCTTTTATTATGTTATTATGTTAAAGGATGTACCTTCTATACTTATTTTTTTAAATATTTTCTCTTTTTTTCAACAATGTTTTATTGAAGCTCTGTGCATTTCATACAAAATTACATTACAAATCAAATCTAAATCCGTGCCTCCCTCCTTGCCCTCCCCAGCAGAGCTCATGCAGTCTGTCAAACATTTTTTCATCTTTTTCTCAGTCTCTCTCAAAATTCTCCGTGCAGAAGTTTACTGTTTCAGTCAGGTCTTTGACACAGTCTTTTCTGTTGTTGTTCCTTCCAGTATGCATCACTCCAAAATATGCACATATGCATGCCACATATATCATAGGTTTTAGCATCTTCATCTTATGATTTTTTTATTAGGCTGAAAGATGTCATGTTTGAAGGCTCCTCCTTGGCAAGCCCAAACCACCATCAGTTCTGCCCTTGTGCTCCACACTGGGGTTTTCCCTTCCCAAGCCCTAATGAGGTCCAGTAAGCACCACCTCCTCTCTTGATCTTCCTGTACTGGTCTCCATGATACAGCCTGGGTAGTCCAACAATAGCAGTCTATACTCTGAAGAAGTGGAAACACCAGTAGTAGCTCAGTCCACAGGATGGATGTCTCAGCAGTCCCCATCCGGCACTGAAGGTGTGGAGGATTCTTGGAGATACATGAGTCTTCAGTCCATATTGAATATTTTCTTATGAAGGGATGTTCAATTTTGCTAAATGCTTTTCTTCACCTAGTAAGAGGCTGTCTTTCTTTTGAGGCAGTGTGTCACATTTCTTTATTAGTGTATATTGTACAACCTTTCTCTCCCTGAGATGAATATCACAGGATCCTGATAAATTATATTTTTAAAATATTTTTAGCATTTTGAGAATTTCATTGTATACTTCTAAACAGTTTCAGTAATAATGGTTGTAGGTCTTTTGAAATGTTTTCATACAATGTATTTTGAGCATATTTAGACACCCACCTCCATTTCCAGGCCCACTTTTCTATCTCCTCCTGATTTCATGTCCTCTGGTATTGCCTTTTTTAAAAGACCTATTGGGTCTAATCTCTGTTTCCCAAGTGCTTTGAAGTGGGGGTCCATCTTTGAAGTATGGGCAACCTACCAGGTAGTACACCAAAAAGGAAATTAATGTCCATATCACAGAATCCAGCAAATGAAACAGGTTTTTATTTAAGCTTGGAGTTTTCTACCCTCCCCCCAACTGTGATGGACCACTGTCTGGCATTGTTTAGTTTAGCTTTAAATGTGACTCCTATATCACACCCTGTCATGCCAAGACTCGGGGATCATTGCTGAAGAGAGGGCAGAATGGTTGTAAGACCCATAGGAGATGTATGAATAAAAGGAAGGTGTCCTGCCTGGACACCACAAGTAGTTGCAAGTCTGAAACAGCAGCACTTATGACAGCATGCTTCATCTTTTTAATGTGCTATCGGTGTGGTCTGTGTTTTTTTTTTTTAATATTTTCTTTTATTAGTTTTCTTTTTATTGAATTATTGCAGTTTTATTTTTATTGAATTTTTATGTGTTTCATACATAATTTTCAGTTAGTCTTAATTGCTATTATACCTGCTTCTCCCTTGGCACCTTCTCTCAGCCTATGCAAGCTCAGCTGGTCAAAAACTCAGCACAGAATTGTAGAAAGGGTAGCTCTGATGATTCTTATGGAGTGAACAATGCATCTGTGTTCATGAAGGATCCATGCATGTAGTTTTCTTTCTTTTAGGTTGTGTTCTTTTTTGTTTGTTTTGGTCTTTTTGAGACAGGTTCTCCCTATAGTCCCAGCTGTCCTGAAACTCACCATGTAGACCAGGCTGACCTTGAAGTTGAAGTCACAGTGATTCAACTGTTTCTGCCTCCTAAGTACTTAGGTTAAAGGTGTGGGCCACCATGCCAGGCTTAGGTTGTGTTCTTATCTGATTTTTCACATCACAGCAATGCTGACCTCACAAATAATGAGTTTAGGACAACTCTCTCTCTCCAGTTTTGTGAGTTACTTTGAGAGGAATTAGATTAGTAGTAGTTTTGTAAGTGTTTAAGAGAATTCAGGAGAAAAAGCATCAAGTCCTGGGTTTATTTATTTATATTTTGATGGGAACTCTATTCATGATTCTGTCTCACCAATCATTAATTGTCTGTTTAGTTAATTAAAACTTTATGTCTGTCTTGTATTGGTATGATATTGTGCATGCATATGTGTGTACACACCTATGCTCTGTACACACCTAACACTGGTGTAGACACAAATGCACACATTCTTGTGCATTTGTATCTACACCAGTGTTAGGTGTGTACAGAGATCAGAACATAATCTCTAGTATCAGTCTTCACCTTGCACCTTGTTGAAGTCAGGCCTCTTGCCATTCACTACCATACGTGTCAGACCAGCTAGCCCTTGCCTCCCGTGGAGTTCCCAAATTTCCACTTTGCACATCAACATAGGAGCTCTAGGATTAGAAATGCCTGTCACCATGTCTGGTATTACATTGTGTCTGAGGATTCAAGGTCAGATCCTCACGCTTGAGTTCTACCAATGGGCTATCTTCCCCGCCCTAGTTTTCTTTAATTAATTTCTTTCAGATAGTCATGAAAATAGGAAAACCAATTTTACGGATTTAGACCTAATTATGGGTAAATGAATATGAACTTGTCAGTGTCTGGGAAATGTGACGATGAGGTCTGGCAGGGCCACCTCTCCATTCTTACCACAACTAAATGGGTGCTAGGGAATTGGTAGCTCTCAGAACACAAAGAGATACTAGTTTTTAACCAGTTTCTGACAGTATAAGTGATGAGAGACAGGTCCAGATCGCCCTTAAAGCCGTAACAGTAAAAATGATCCTCGTGCAGCCCAGTGTCACTGGGGTGCACTGTGCTCTTCCTGTTGCAAACATATATTAGGCAATTCCATATAGCAGTAATGTTGAGGTTTGTTACTTTTATCCTATATCTCTTTTTGTAACTTAATTTCCTTGTATGTGTACCAACAGTTAAATAAACATAGGCAATACAAGTTGATAATAAACTCTAACCAGAAAAGTAATATAACAATATCCATGTTGGCATAGAAACTTTTACAAATACCTCCAATGGTTTCCTCTGGGCCTACTGAAATCTTACACTCTAACCTTTAAGTGTGCCTTAATGTTTTTCTTTGATTGAGCATTATGTGTTTGAAATTCATTCATGAAATGTGTTGTGTGCAGCTACAAATAGCAGATTCTTGTGTCTTCCGTGCTGTTCACGCTCCTACTGATTAACTTCAGCACAGATTAGCTTGATGAGTATCTTGAGTTGTTTTCAGCTGTGTGATGATATGGATATTTCTGTCATGAACAAGCTTTCTACGTGTTCTGTAAGACACATTTGCACTTCCTCCCACCGATTATTCAGAAGTTCTGGGGTGGAGCAGAACAAAATACATGTGTCTGCCAATTTAGACTATGATATAATTTTATATAAAAATCTCCTCCAATCCCCAACTTCTAAGCATTTTTTTTTTCCTTTGGTCAGCCTGTAGCTCTGCAACTCTTTGTATAGCTGGGTGTTCTCTTCCTTCCTTCCTTCCTTCCTTCCTTCCTTCCTTCCTTCCTTCCTTCCTTCCTTCCTTCCTTTCTTCCTTTCTTCCTTTCTTCCTTTCCTCCTTTCTTCCTTTCCTTGTCCTTTCATTTAGTTTTCTAGGTGGAGAGCACTGGTTACTTCTCATTCTCAGAGTGCTGATGATGTTCTTCACTGTTCACCTGTTGTTTGTCTTGCTATTTGTGAAGTGCTCCTTTTTTGAATGAGTTGTCTGTTATATACTTGTAGGTTTGGGGTTTGGACATGTCACTTATATGTTCTCTATATGAGCTGTTTCTATTCTCCAGGTATATGCTAAGAAAGCAATCAAGAAGGTGAAAGCAAGCTTACAAGCCATTTCCTCCGTGGACAAGTAGCATGTTTTGAGTTCTGTGACACAGTATACCCTTCCCTGAAGTCAGAAAGATATTTTTGAGAGCACGTTGATAACCAGTGGCCAAGCCAACAACACATCTAGGACTAAGAAGTTCCAATAGCTGTGACCTTCACAAATTGCCAGCAAGACACTGATCCCAACTGAGAAAACAGAAGTAAACAAAGCAAATCTCCAATTAAAAAATGCTCTCTTACTGGAACTAGGAGTGGTCACTATTAGAGTCTTGTATTAGAGAGTGTGAACGAAGCATTTGTCATCTCTTATTAATGTCTGGGACCAGCCTTAGAAGAGCAAGGAGAATAAACAAGTATACTGGAGCAGTGCACTTAGCCAAGTGGAACAAATTCACAGCCTCGGGCCCTGGGTATGTTCAGTAAATTATCTTTGCCCATGAACTAAATGGCATCCTGTAAAGAGTTCATTCACCTCACATGGATGAGCAGTTTACATCAGATAACAGATTCTTCACCCCCGTGATCCCGCCTGCTGCTATTATCTCAAAGATTTGTCACTCTTCTTTCACTTATGTATCTGGATCCAGCTGGGAAATTGGATGCCTTTGAAAGCACAGACAGGTTTCCTTTGCTGATCTTCCAGACATGAGTATGCATATGGCAAAATGCTTTATGGGCGAGAGAGTGTGTTTCAGGAAGAGATGGACTGACCATACATCATGTTCTCATCTTGGGTAGAAACTCAACATTGTGTGAAGATTTCAACTTAGTTTACAATTAATTTACTAGCTATAACAACTTTAATTTAGTGACAGTTTTTAGTATCTTGTACTCTATATCACATACCTTCGTGTATTAGCATTTAAACATGCACATATATATGATGCATAAATGAGCATAAATATATCTTAGTTAATTGGCTAATCTTAAATGAACAGATGCTACATGGCAGTCTAATTTTGAATTATAATAAACTGAGGCTGAAAGGAGCTAACCAGCCCAGCATTTTTACCATTGATATAAAGTCTATGTTATTAACCACGACAGTGTAGACACTGGAATGTGGTCCCTAATGTACTGAGGCCAGTAATACCTCACATGTAAAAGAACAAAAAAGCTACGTAATTTGATCTGAAGTTTGAAAAATGCATTGTGGGCAATGAGATTGAAGAATAAGTGGAAAATGGAGAAAATGCTAATAGACCAATTTCAACAGATGAAAAATGGGAGCCAATCAATAAACTGAACCACTCCCACCCCACCTTCAGATGAAGACAAACGAACAACAAAGCAGTTCACCTCCAGGCAGAGCACTGTTCTTGGTCAACTTCATAGTGGTGTCGGGTAGAGGCAGTGGATAGGAAGTAGTATTTTATAGATAATTTTGGATATAATCTTTACATACATACATATACAAGAGTACACTGGGGAGCAATGACAACTTCCTATGAACATGAAGGCACCGTGTAGTCAAGTTTTGTGCTGTTCAGCGCTGGGCTTTTTTTCCCCTTTATTTTGGTATACCACAGTCAAGATGTGGTAATGGATACTACTTCTTTCTGAGACTTTCATTGGAAGAGTCCCCATGTAGCCATGGAGTGTGGAAGTGGAACCTGGCAGGAAGGAGGCCTCTGTAAGCTTGGATGGGCATGGAAGTACTGAGTCTGAAATTAGACCCTTAGTCACTTTCAAAATGACTAACAACTAGCCAGAAAATGCATGAGTCAGTTTGAGAATCCAAAGCTGTGACTGCACTTCACTGAGCCCCCAGGGACTCATTACATTCCCCAACATGGTAATCTCATTTTATTTCCAGAGTATGTATGAATCCCTATGGTTTCTGAAGCTCATATTGGTGTCTCAATTGTAAATGGACATTCAAAAACTTATTTTATAGTTAAATTCAACTTTTGCTTACTTTTTTTCTGATGAATATTAAAATACTTTCTGGAATAAATAGGACCCCTCCTCTTCTGGAAGTGGATACCTATCCATTAAACTTGCAAAGAAAATTTTTTTGATCTTGTAAAATGGTAAGGGAGCTTGCTTTTGTGTTTGAAAAGAACTTAATTTTCACCTTTAGCAGATTACAAGGGATCTACCAGAAAGAGAACAAAAGAAAAGGAAAATAAAGAGTTTTAAAGGAAGGATAAGGGAATTAGAACCTGAATTTTGAGAGACCGAGGCCAGTGAGATGGTTCAGCAGGCAAAGTTGATTGCCTAGGTATCTTGGTTCGATCACAAGCTCAGTGGCATGTGCAAATGCCCAAACTAAACAAAAGAAACAAAATAATCTTGTGCTTTTTAACTGAGGAGACTCAATGGATAACAAGATTCTCCAAGCTGGTCTGAGCCAAGAGAGCTGTGGATATCATTAGCAGGTGCTGTCCGGTGGGTTCCAGGGGCTCAGGTGAGGAATATTGCTCAGGGATTTGGGACTTTGATGAATGGTCATCTTGCATTGGAGACAGAGGCCTCATGTTTCCCTGAGCTCAGGTGTAATAGATAAACTCTCATTTTTAGGCAATAGCCAGTGTCCTGCTGCTGATAATGTAAGTGGTCGTTCCAGCCACAAACCCGTGTAATGATGCCCAGTCATGGCATAGACTCCCCTCGCCCTTGCAGGGAGCTTTCTGAGAATTTTTCCCTCCTTTTTACTCTAAACACATCTGTAATGATGAAAAAATAACTCTAGAACCTCTCTTTAAATGTGCCTGAAACTGGCCATAGGGCCTACGGGGATCCTCAGAGAAGGTACTTCAGGCTGTAGCAAGGTCATTTAAAATATCCTGCTGGATGTACTTCTGATCGCCCCTGCCTGGGCACAGCAAGGCTGGACAGAAGCAGCTTATGTGCCAGGAGAGCTGACAACACTCCACAGTTCACCTTCTTTTTTTTTTCTTTTTATTTATTTATTTATTTTTATGTGTATGAATGTACTGTCTGCATGTAGGTTTGTGCACCTGTGTCGTGCAATGCTGCGGAGGCACAATTCACCTTCTTAATGCTTGTTTCACTCTCTGTGCTACATAGTAAGATAGGTATTTTCATGTCTACTTTACAGGAGTAATTATTTGAAGCTTACAGAGGCTACAAAACATGCACATGATCACTTGTACTGCAAAGCACAGCAGCGAGATCAGACACTTTCATTTTGTCTAACATCAAAAGCTTCTTCTTTCGAAATAGAATAACTTTCATTGCGCTAATGCCCTATGTGGCTATAGGCAAAACATTTAACAGGGTTAGACCTCAAACAAGACATCAGAGCCTCTGATAAAATGATTGCACACTAGAATTCTTCATGGCTTTGAATTTTATCATGGAGGTGAAGTGGACAACTTATAGAAAAGCTGAACTTGGGTAGATTATGAAGCCATGTACTGATACAAGCAAACAAATCTATCAAATCTGCTGAATCTCCCAGTCATGCTTTATGGTGTGTATTTTTCTTGGAGACTGAGGGAGGAGGTGTCAGCTTGGCAGGGCTATTAAAGCAAAGGCAGCCTGCCCTTCACATTGCCCCTTGGATTAAAGGAGCTTACTCTGACCTTGGTAGGTACTGGTGCATAGTTTCAAGCCTATCTTTCTTTCTGCATTGTCATCAGGAATCAGTTGAGGTCTGGATGTATTTAGGGCATGCTTGATTGCCCTCCCTCCCTCTCCAGTGACTTATGATGAAGGGTCATGGTTAATGTGGGGGTAGGGAGTGGAGGCAGATTTTTAAGGGTGCTGTTCACCGTGAATCATGCCAGCACTCTGGGTCACCCCTGACTTGTCTGATTTGATTGATAAAAAAGGCTTTATGAGTTGGAAAAAATATTCAAAGATACATTTCACAGCATTAGTAATGAGGCAGGAGCCGGTGAAAGACAACACACTCATTCAGACATCATTCCCAAATTCTTCATCTAAACCGGCTCTGGGAAAGGAAGGTCATGCTGTGGTCAAAGGAAAATAATAACAATCTCTGAGTACGTGCGCCTCAGATTTGACAGGTAAAAGGAGAAAGGAAAATGGACCACAAGCACCATCCCTCACAGGAAGGCACCTACTACCAAGGTCCATTAGACATTTAGAGTTTTCTCACTGATGTGAGGAATGGGAGAAAGCCCATGAAAGAAATGTGGGGTACACTCATGCTGCCTGCATGTCTAGAGGGGTCCCCAGAAGTTGGGATTTGTGTAGCATTGTTACCACCCCTTAGATTGTCATTTGCCACTCTTTTATTTTTTTTATCTTTTTGAGACAGGGTTTCCCTTTAGCTGGCCTGGAGCACACTACATAGACCAGGCTGGCCTTGAACTCACAGAGATCCACCCGCCTCTGTCTCCCAAGTGCTGAGATTAAAGGTGTGTGCCACCATGCCTGGCTTAATCATCTGCCACTCTTATCCAAAGCGAGGTTAGAGGTCCCTATGGGAAAAGCAAAGCCGGTGTCTTGGTTTCAAGATGTATTCAAGTGAGCAGGAAAGGTCACTAGTTTGCATTGCTCGACACATCCTTCAAATGATCATGTTCTTGGACATTATCAAACTCATCAGCTAATCCTGCCCTATTAAAATACTGTGCTTGCAATGTTTCTTCAGGTCTGAGTGTGCTGTACAGAACAGGGCTATTCCACATTGCATGGAGGAGATGTATTAACTAAGATCCCATGAATTGGAGACAGCGCACAGAGGTGATGTAGTCACAGAAGTGAGTGGTGAGCTCATATGCTCCCTAGTTCTCTGTGCACTTATGCATTCCATGCTCTCATGCCAGGAGGGTCCCCACCCAGTGTAGGGTGTCCAGTCCAGAGAAAGCAGACAAGCCAGTTCCCCACAGGCCAAGAGTCCTGTCTCCCAGGTCATTCCTGATTTGATCAAGTGTGTAATTGTCACCATTCCTCACACATGGAAAGGGAAGTGTCACAAACCTGGCTTGGGAGAACTGTGGTTGTACTATCCTTCATGGTCAGTCCAGCTGTAGAAATATGGACACAGGAAGGTTCTCGAGTAACTACTGGGAATTCAATTCCTAAGCTAAAGTTTTTCTTAATTTGAAAATAAGAAAAATGATATTTTTTAACCCAATTCATGAGTTTGAATTAAATTAGTGGAGGTGAATAATTCTGTTGATAGTTTTGAATAGTAAATAGGAAGTATTTTAAGGTGTGCTAAACAGAACATTTCATGTTTGTTCCATCTAGTTTTCCACACATAGTGGTAGTGTACCATGTTGTACTCTCTATTCCTAGGAAAGTAGGCTCAAACAAAACTGAGTAATTTGATATTCACTTCATTTTAAAGGTCAAGATCATGTTTCCTGCACTGTGTGTCCACTGAAGGTCTCACCCATGGAGCAGTACTAGCTTCAGGATCGGTGGGAGAGTGGTCAGGATGAATGAATCAATAGTTGAAGGCCTACAGCCAAGCAGGGCTTATAAGCCATTTGAAAGACTCTGTCATTTCTAATTGAGTTAACTAATGCCCTTTACCATTTTCCTTAGGGTCTAGGACAGGAGTAACATTTATTGCTGTAGCAACATCGTGAATGTTGTAAATTAATGTTATTAATTCTCATTGTACCAAATGCAATGCTGGACGGTCCTTCTTCTCTCTTCCCCATCATCTTCAGGTAATAGATATGTATTGATTGACTGGGTGTCTTCTACTGATGATGGCTCACATCCATTTTATCAACTCCTGTGCCGGTAAAAAGAAAAGTCCTTGTCAATGGCCTGAGCACTATTACTTCATGCCCAGAAGGCATGTGATCCACTTAGTTATAACTATTGTCACTCAAAAATGTACAATGAAGTGTTTATGTTTTTACTCTTCTGCAGAAACAGTAATTTGAGAAATGGATGAAGACATTTCTATCTGTAGACATGGTGTCTTCCCTCCATTAATTTTGTACATGGCAGACCCTAAAGCACAATATTTTCTGCATTCTTCCCCCTTACGTTGATATCAGAAGCTACCTAGAATTAATTTTGATTGTTCTATCCAGACACAAATTCTAAGGCATAGTTTGATTTTGATGTGGTGATTCCAAGAGAAAGAGAGAGAGAGAGAGAAAGAGAGAGAGAGAGAGAGAGAGAGAGAGAGAGAGAGAGAGAACTGTAGCAACAAGCTGAAAGTATGAACAGGTCAGACAGGCTCCTGTTTCAGGGATTTTAGACTCTAGCAAATTGATTTTTTTTAAATCAGCAAATTAATAGGCATGGCTTCAGAGCACAGACCATAAGCATGAAAGAAATCATCACCTTGGATTGCCTTTTAATCGTTTTAGTCTATACAAACTAATATTGAGTATTTATTATCTCTCAGAAAATGTATCAAAGTTTGAAAGTGAACTGAGAAGAAAATGTGGAGTCTAGCATGAGCCCACGTGGTCTGGGGTCTGAAGAGGAGGGTCAACCCTCAGATGGTGTGTGCAGGCAGGAGATCCGTCCAAGAACCCAGATGTAAACTCTGTAGATGACCTCAACAAAATAGTGAAGGACTTATGTGTCATGTAGAATGTTGGTCCGGTTCATTCTTCTGCTTGTGGATGGATCTATGGTTACTGCATGGTGTGTTGAGGAGACTGACTTCTATGGTAAAAGATCAACTGATCATAGAGCATGCATGGCTTTTCTCCCTGCATACTGCATCCTTTCCATCACAATCCATGTGCCTGAGTTTAAACTCAGAGCCATATTCTGTAACTGTAAGAATTTCAGGATGGCTTTTGGGATTTTTATATCAAAATATCATTGGTGTATTTCTGGGCATAATAGCAAATCTGTACTTCAGGAAATGCAATCATTTTACTAGTAATAACTTTTCCAATCCATGGACATGGGAAGTCTTTTATGTTACTTGTTCCTTCAATTTCTTTAATGACTATTTTGTAGTTTGAATTAACTTTTTGTCTAACTATACTACTGTATGGTTGGATTTTTTACTCTATTTAAAATATTAATATTTTTCTTTATTTTATTTTCATATCATTCACAGTTCATATTAAATAGAATTTCAACTTGGTTTTATTTTACTTTGTGCATTGCATCTTACTTGAGTTCTGAGTTTTAAGGTGGGCAGGACAGTACTTTTGTTTGTGTTGCATGCGTAGTCTTTAGGGGCTTCTAGATGGAGTACCATGCTTTTCCAATGATTCAATTTATGTGAATAGAGTCCAGAAAATTTATGTGGTACAATCCAGAGACTAGATTTAAGGGAAAATGTGGAGTTGTTCAATGGATGTAGTGGTAATGTTATGTGCTGTGAATGCTCTAATGACCAGGGCTAACAATGATATATTGTGCACTCCAGCCAAGGCTCAGAGACTATGGCGGAAAAGGAGGAAGAAATATTTTAAGAGCCATAGGTGGTAGATAACCATGAGAAGACAGTTTTCCAGTTGGCTGGGAAGTTACTCATATGAACTCACATCAATGATAGCAGCAGACACAAAACCCATGCAAGCTCAAGTGAGATAGACTTTCAGCACAGAAGTTGGGAAGTGGATGGGAAGTTGGGAAGTGGATAGGAAGCCCAACCCTCGCTGAGGAGCTGTTGGCAGCTTACAACTGCTGGGAGGGGGAAGAGTCTGTTTTCTTTAAGGATGTGACACAAAATAGGTTAACCAGGCTCCAGTGGGCGAATGCACACCAAAGAACACTTTGAGAGGCAAACATAACTGAGAGGCCTTAATACATGCTACAGAATACAGGAAATCTGGCAGGGCATGCAAATGGGGGACAGGGTTCAATATAATCAAAATACACTGGATGAAGTTCACAAAAATCCTATAAAACAGACCCTGTCTTGAAAAGACAATANTTTTTTTTTTACAAGGGTAGCATCTATGTTGTGTTGCAAAAGCAATAACATGAGCCAAGCTTAGTGGCCTGCCTTCAATCCCAGCATTCAGGAAACAGAGGCAAGCAGATGTCTATGAGATCCAGGCCAGCCTGGTCCACATAGTAAGTTTCAGGCCAGCTGTGGCTACAGTGGGAAACTGTCTCAACAAGAACAAAAAGCCAAAACCCAAAATAAGAAAATAAAAAGGTGCAGTAAACTATCCACAGTGACAGATGATTAACTGATGATCATTTTATGATTATGTATGTAAACCAAGATCATGAACATCTGCATTAACTACCTTCAGATATTGATTGCTCAGCTACGTGTATAAAGAAAACCTAGCCAGGGACATGCCAGTGATTTCTTGTTGGACATCTTCAGATGGCTACTTTGGCATTACAGACTGCAGTGACAGCCACAGCTTGCTTGAGAGGGGTTGCACATGTGAAAATTGATTTTGGAAATAAGGCAGAGGGGTGTATCTGTGGAGAGTCCCAAGGTCAAGCCTTGCCATAAAGGAAGAAGGAAAGGAGGTGTTTCAAAGGGGCAGGAGGACTCAGCCTTAGCTGAAGAGCTACTGGCAGCTGTAAGTGAATGAGTAAATTGCTGAACTTCTCAAAGTTTAACTTTAAAAAGGGGCTGAGGGTTTGTAAATAGTCATAATTTAAGAGGTAAAGAGCCTTCCCTTTCAAGGAACTGGAGATACGCATTGAGGAAGACTCACACGTGGAAAGGATGCTGATGGATGGATACATACTGGCACCTGGGCGTCTGACAGTCCGAGAACGGCCTGATGGAGGACGGTAGTTGCAGGCTGACTTCAGATCTGGATGAATTCTCTGTCACAGAATGTTGGTGTGAGCTGCACAGCAGTGGAACTGTCTTACAGATAATGTGGGCATGTGCTGAAGTCTTACATGTCATGACAGAACCTCTATCACCAGAGAAACACACTACTGCTGCCACAAATTTTGTTATTCTTGATTATTTATATACTTATTCACAACTGCATTATAATAAAATCAAAACTGTTACAGATTTGGGCATGATGACCTCTATCTCCAAGTATGTAATTTAACTCAGTCCCAAGCCACGCATGGACAACACATCTGATAAACTGTATCCTTTTTATATTGTTATATTATAAAGATACATTCTAAATCCAATTCTGCCTCTGTCCTTGAAACTCACGCGAGCTGTTTTGGCATTGCAACATACAACATTAATAAGGGGACATGGGTAGCAGTTTCACAACACCCTTATGGTTTGATTTTTGGCAACAAGCTCTTTCATATGGCACAAATAACCATAAAATTAAATAACACATACTTATAACTTTATAGCAACTGTTCATATCACCAGTGCCAAGTTTCCTATAATAGCTTCTCATATAATTAGTATGTAGTCTTCAGGTATAAATAACAGTCTAATTAGCTTATCATCAGTACTTATAATATACTTACAAACAAGATATGTACATGTGTCAATGAATGAGTGAAATTATATAGTCTCAAGTAATAGAGTGCTTTTTAATAAAGACAAATTGTGAATTTCTAATGTAGACTTTTCAAAGATTTTAAGAACTAAGTAAAATTAGAATATTTTCATTAACTGCCTGTGTCTTTATCTTATGTAGGGATTTATTTATATGAACAACATGGTGATTGCAGATTATTTACTATCCATTATGCCTGAGCAATAATTTTGTAACCACAAATCCACAAGGAAAGGGAGGTCTATGGCCTTTCTGCATTAATACTAAATTTGGGGAACAGAAATTGTGTTGTCAAATAATCTCAGTAGTTTGAAAAAGTATGTTTAGAGATTAGTAATTAAGTTAAGTTGAATCATTAAAGAATTTGATTTCAGAACTTTCTGCATAAAACCATAGATTTTTATAAGGTCATCATTCCAGAAATACTAACAAAACTATTTAGAAGGGAAAAGGAGACCATTGACTCAAGTAACCAAGAAGTTAACCACCCTAGTCACAGTCCAAGAATACAGAAAAAAGGAAACCAGGCAGATGAATAGATGAATTAGCAAAAGGGAGGGGAGGGGGTTGATGGGATGACTCCACATGGAATCATTTCTACTAAGAGAAACACTAATAAGAAACAGGAAACATCAAACTTTCAGATTTTAAAAAAGAAAACGTCCTTTTGTCAATTAACTGGATCTGAGCTATTGAATTCTACAGACAAAGGGGGGTAAGGAGGTACTACATATGTCTGGGTACAGCTAAGCTTCTAGAGGAGAGGCAGACAGGAGTGGCAAAAAGCATAATGCGATTAAGAATGAGACAATGTCGGGCTAAATCTAGGGCTGCCTAGTTTCTGTAGTATTTGATTAGAACAGCATCTTTTTCTCAGCATCAGCATATGTTCTAGTCCAAGGAAGATTCTGAGGGAAGGCCTGTCAGCTTAGGAGTCTACATCTTATGTGCCTGACACCATAATTGGAAAGAACCGTTTGTCTGTTTTCAATTTTCTGGTTGTCTCGATTACGTGTGACCCTATCATGTGAATCTTGTTTATCAGAACTATAAATTTCAACATGAGCTTATCCTATTCATGGCATGGATTTATGCGCCACATAATACTTTTCAAAAAATTCATAAACAATGAAGTTGAGAACCAAGACCACCTGGTATTCTCCATGTCAGATCACATATCTATGTCAAATAGAAGTAAAAGATGGATATTTTCTCCTTGGCAGATGGTTGATATATATCAAAGTATGAATAAAATATATGTCTGTGACCATTCAGGCAGGAGATACTTTACAGATTTTCTCTCCATTTGAGGATCAAAACGAAAAATGACACTATAAATTTTCTATCCTTATCATTCATATTTTAAAATTATTTTAGTTATGCTTTGACTATTTCATACATGTTTACAATGTATTTTGATATTATCCACTCCATATCCTCCAATCCTCCAAGACACCTCCTCCCAGTGTCCTTTTTTAATTTATTTATTGATTTTTTTGTACTGACTCAGTCCAATTAGTTCTGCCCATATGTTCATGGGTCTGGGTTCCTTCACTGATACTTACTGACATATTTAGAATGTAACACATGCTTAAGAGCAGGCTTGACTTATGAGAAAATGGCTGAAAACAAAAAGGCTTGAAGAAATTAGGTCATTGGAATTAGGTAATTTTGACAGGAATTTCTAAGAAGAGGTCATAAGACTGGAAGTTTCAAAGAAGTGTGCCAGGGAGAAAATATAAGTGATCGGC
This sequence comes from Rhizomys pruinosus, assembly GCA_009823505.1. Classification (NCBI taxonomy): domain Eukaryota; kingdom Metazoa; phylum Chordata; class Mammalia; order Rodentia; family Spalacidae; genus Rhizomys; species Rhizomys pruinosus. The sequence goes on from VZQC01006589.1 coordinate 7,459,850, forward strand.
AGAAGGAATGGTCACCTGAGACAGGCTGTCTGTGAACAACGAACTAGAAGCTACCTCAGCTCTCCCAGCCTGTAATAAGACCTGACGGGACTAGGCTCAGCTGACTGAGTCTCAAATGATAGAAAGACTAGTCGGAGTGATTTCAGTTTTATGAGAAACAGGGAAATAAGTGAGGTTGCCTGCTCTGTTCATATCCTGGCCTCCTCCTGGTGCATGGATCTGTGCCTGGCACCCTAACCCTGAGGAAAAAGCAGACCCTGTGAGCACCATGGTTATGTTTGACCAGTAGAAGTTTCCAGAATAAGGAGATCACCACTTCCTCTCAATATTTCTATAACCTTTTCTTGGCATATATTCCCTTGTCCTGTCTTGAACTTGTTTCCATTCATATGACCAGGAGGAGGAAACACCCAGTATTAATGGTTGCTGCAGTTCCCTCTAGCATTCATACTTAGAATAGAGGGATCACAGACTCTAGAAGTGAAGGAGGCACTATTACCAAAGGAGGGAAAGAAGGATGGATTCTAGCAGCCAAAGACATCCTTTGCAGGAATCCTCAGACTCCTTTCAATCACATGCATACACACAGACATTACACAGGAACACAGCCTTATAAACAGACACACACACATACACAAAGACATGCACACCTCACATACACACTCGTATATATAGACATATACATATAAGCACACACACACATAAACACACACACACACACGCACATCCACACACAAGCATGCACACATAAACATACACACAGAAGCACAGGTACACTCACATAAATACATATGCACAGATACAAACACACACATAAATACATAAACATACAAGCACATATACACACTTAACATACATGGAAATCTGGCTCGCAGAAGAAAGATACATTTTTACAACTTTTATCATATGATTAAGGGAAATATTAAAACCCCAATAGGCAAGTGTTAAAGGATAAATGCAGACACGAGAAGAATTAAAAACTCAAATGCATATTCAGATGAATAAAAATTAACTCAATAATGAGGCACCATGTTTATGCCGAATCTAGCAATTTTTCTGTGAAATAAATTGCTGATCTAGAGTAAATTATCCCTGGTGTCTTAAGAGTACTTTATTTTTCAACTTACATCAATAGATGTGAAAAGTATATTTATACATATTGATCAGTAATATTGATTTTTGTAAACTAACCTAAGGGAATAATTCAGAAGTGGAATAAAGAATGTATGAAGATTGTTACGGTATTAAATATACAATTAAATTAAAAGAATATGAAAATTAGCATTAGAAAGATTTTATTTCTATGGCATGGATCTACCAGTTTTAGTTCTATTTTTTATTTTTTTTTAATTTCTGTACGTGTATGAATGTACTGTCTGCATGTAAGTTTGTGCACCCGTGTCGTGCAATGCCGCGGAGGTCAGAAGAGGGTCTCAGATTCCCCTGGAACTGGAGTACTCCTGGAATTGGAGTTTCAGACGGTTCTCGGCCGCCATGTGGGTGTTGGGGATCAAACCCGGATCCTCTGTAAGAGCGGTTGGTGCTCTTAACCGCTAGGCCATCTCTCCAGCCCCTACCAGTTTTATTTCTATAGCATGGATCTATCAGTTTTTCATGAGCAAGTTATTAGATTGCTGAACCATATTTTACTGATTTGAAAAAATACAGGATATTACCTGTTTACAACTATTCTGAGTTGTTTCTTTATTATTTTTATTTTATGTGTATGGTATTGCCTGCATGTATATAAGAGCACCTGTGTCCTGCCATGCCTGAGGAAGTCAGAAGACAACATCAGATTCCCTGGGACTAGACTTATGGACAGTTGTTAGCCATCATGTGGGTGCTGGGAATCAAGCCTCGCTCATCTGCAAAAGCAGCCAGTGCTCTTAACTGCTGAGGCATCTCCCCAGTCCTAACTATTGTCAGTTTTAAAAATAAGAATTACACCAACATGTGCCCTGCTGGGCGAGCAGACTTCACCCATGTCCTGCAGAATGCCAACTTGCAAAAGACCAGGTGAGGACTGCCTTCCTGGGGGCTTTGGGCACAAATCTCCACATCATAGGGATAGAGGAAGGAGAAGAATCCCAAGACAACACTATTGACCAGATCGTCAACAAGATAATAGAAGAAAATTTCCCCAAACTGAAAAAAGATAACCCATGCAAATACAAGAAGCACATAGAACACCAAACAGATAAGACCAGAAAAGAAATTCCCCACACCATATAATTGTTAAAACACTAGATGTTCAAAACAAAGACAAATACTGAAAGCCACAAGAGAAAAACAACAAGTTACATATAAGGGGAAAACCCATCAGAATAACACCTGACTTCTCAGTGCAAACTATGAAAGCTAGAAGAATGTTGACCAAAGTATTCCCAGTACTAAATGACTTCAGATGCCAACCAGACTGCTATACCCAGCAAAAATGTCAATCATAGTTGGAGAAAGAATAATCTTTCATGACATGAACAAGATGAAAAATTATATGTCTAAGAAACCAACACTTCAGAAAATCCTCAAAGCAATCTGAAGAACAGAGGAAAGAAGCAACTATCCCTAAGCAATTAAAGAGAGAAAAAAAAAACCAAAATCATAACAGAGTAAATATAAACCTAGACCAAGAATGCAAACAAAAAATAAGGTAAAAAGAAGCAACACACATCTCTCAATAATAACTTTAAATACTAATGGTCTAAACTCCCCAATCAAAAGGTATAGACTGGGAGACTGGATTAGGAAACTGAACCCTTCTATATGCTGTCTACAAGAAACACAACTCACCCTCAAGGACAGACAGCATCTTAGAGTAAAAAGCTGGAAAAAATATTCCAAGCAAATGGTACTAAGAAACAAGCTGGAGTTGCTATTCTAATATCCAAAAAAATAGATCTCAAAGTAAAATTAATCAGAAGAGACAAAGAGGGCCATTACATCCTTGTCAAAGGAACAAGGAACCATGAAGAATTCACAATCCTAAATGTCTATGCACCAAATTCTGGTGCACCTAACTTTATAAATAGAATGCTGCAGGACCTCAACACACAGATTAAATCCTAACACTCTAATAGTGGGAGACTTCAACACCCCACTGAGCCCCTTGGATAGATCAATAGGACAAAAAATAAACAGAGAGACATCAGAATTGAACAATACAATACACCAAATGGACCTCACAGACATCTACAGAATATTCTACCCAAACTCCCAAGAATATATTTTCTACTCAGCACCTCATGGAACATTCTCCAAAATTGACCACATACTGGGGCACAAAAGGAACCTCAATAAATACAAAAGGATAGAAATTATTCCATGCATTCTATCAGATCACAGTGTAATAAAGCTCAATATGAATCAAAGAATAAGTCCAACTAGCTACAAGAACACATAGAGACTAAACAACACAATCCTGAACAATGAATGGGTCAGGGAAGAAATGGAGAATGAAATAAAAGTATTCATGGAACTGAATGAAAAAGACAATACAACACAACAAAACCTGTGGAATACTTTAAAGGCAGACTTGAGAGGGGAAATTTATAAACCTTATTGTTCACATAAAAAAAAAAAAACAGAAAGAGAACAAATAAACAGCCTAACACTGCAGCTAAAAACACTTGATAGAAAACAACAAATGAATCCTAAACCCAACAGACAGGAAGAAATAACAAAAAATCAGAGCAGAAATCAATGAAATAGAAAAAAAGAAAACAATACATAAAATCAATGAATCTAAAAGCTGGTTCTTTGAAAAAATAGACAGACCTCTATCACAGTTAACCCAGAAAAAGAGAGAGCAACTCCAAATCAATAGCATTCCTGATGAAAGGGTAAGCATCACAACAGACAAAGAAAAGATCCAGACAATCATATGGAAATACTTCAAATGACCTACTCAAAAGATGGAGTATAGAGCTCAACAGAGTCTTCACCAGGGAGGAATTAAAGATGGCTGAGAAACACCTTAAAAATTGTTCGACATCATTAATAATTAAGGAAATGCAAATTAAAACCTCTCTCAGATATCATCTCACTCCAGTAAGGCCAGCTAAGTTCAAGGAAACAAAAGACAACAGATGCTGGAGGGGTTGTGGGGAAAGGGGAACACTCATCTACTGCTGGTGGGAATGTAAACTTATACAACCCCTATGGAAAGCAATGTAGAGAACCCTTAAAAGTCTCAGAATGAGCCTACCACTTGACCCAATCATACCACTCCTGGGTATATAACCCAAAGACTCATCATACCGCAAAGATACATGCACATCCATGTTTATTGCAGCACTCGTCACAATAACAAAGAGCTGGAACCAACCCATATGCCCTTCAACAGACGAGTGGATGACAAAAATGTGGTACATCTACACAATGGAGTACTATTTAGTGGTAAAGAAGGATGGCATTATGAACTTTGCAGGTAAATGGATGGAGCTCGAAGCCATTATGCTGAGTGAGGTGACACAGTCCCAGAAAGACAAATGGAGAATGGTATCCCTAATTTGTGGATGCTAACAGCAAATCCCCCAGACAAAAGGCAAGCTGAATGACATTATGGTTATATTTCTGTTTATCTGAAAGCAACTATGTTGTTATAATGTAAATCAATGGGCTCTAGAATCTACCCACCAATTATTTTCAGACTCTGTAATTACTATATATGGAAGGGGAGTATATATCCATATTGTAGAATAATATAAAAATAATGGAGGAAAATTTGAATTCCTTAACATAAAAAAAGACTGAGAGAAAGATGCAGGACAGTTATGCAGAATGCATGATCTGGGATGGGGTGGGTTGGGGTGGGGGGAAGGGAAATGGGAATATGCCTGAAACTGAATTGAAAAGTGATGTATGAAGTATATAAAACATCAATAAAAAATAAAATTAAAAAATAAGAATTAAATTATAATTCATGTATACACCTAGAACAGTACATCGAATTGTTGGTAAATGATAGTGTTTTCTTATAAGCTAGATCATAATTAAAGCTTATAAAGTACCGGAGGCTGGAGAGATGGCCTAGCGGTTAAGAGCGCCGACTGCTCTTACAGAGGACCCGGGTTCGATCCCCAGCACCCACATGGCGGCTGAGAACCGTCTGAAGCTCCAATTCCAGGAGAACTCCAGTTCCAGGGGAATCCGAGACCCTCTTCTGACCTCCGCGGCATTGCATGACACGGGTGCACAGACTTGCATGCAGACAGTACACTCATACACATACAGAAATAAAATTAATAAAAAAAAAATTTAAAAAGCTTATAAAGTACCAAAAACAAGTTCCACCATCAAAGGTTAAATACTAATAAATCAAAGTAACAAGTGCTCATGAATAGAACACTTGGGGATTATTTCATTTCCATCAGTGTTACATTAGAGTGACTGATATGACTGGGTCTATCTCTTCTGTTTTTCATATTTCCTGTGGTCCTATATCTCATGGGTGTTGTAATTCTTAGAATAACTGGTGGATATTAAAGAAGTTTAAACATGAGTAGCATCTTACAAAGTACTGAAAGTGGCAGTGAACTCAGTGGGAGGGGTCACGCCCCAACTCACCATGCCATGGTAGAGTGAGAGCTGCAAGTGTGGGAGTATCTCTCGTCAGACAATTTGATATCTGTGGGGGCTGAGCCTGACATGTATGGGGGGTGAGCTTAACATAGGGAAGAGATCTGCACCTGATATCTGTGGGGGACTGAAGAGCTTTTCAGGGGCTTTGACAAGGGAAGTAACTGTCACACATTTTTCCTTTATCAAAGTTAGTTTGGAGGCAGGTTTTCAACTCTATAGGATACCCAGATGGCAATACACTGGGCTGTAAATCTAAATAGACTAGATATCTAATGAATTTGGGTTAGAGAGGTAGGAGAAAGCAAGATTTGTAGCACCTTACAGAACTTCTGGGTTCTTTGAATCGCCCAATAGCCATGAGTATAGATATGTGATCTGATATTGGAGGAGATAATCAGACCCCTGGGCGGATGGTAGCTGGACATAGGAAAGAACCTGGTATTACACACAGGATTCTGAACACAGCCAGGAGGGGTTATCAATGTGGGCAAACTTCAATTTCAACTTCAGTATTTCTAAACAAAAAATGTGGCAAAAATATGTTTCTTGGCTGCCTAGATCCTACGAAGAACTGAAATTATGAACAGTGGAGTGTTGTATTGTCAACAGTGGTGCTTGGTTTTGTGGCATACACATGCATACATATGCACACATACACAAATGGACACACACAGTGACACAGACATGCACACAGACACTCACAAACAGATACACACACACTCACACATATATAATTTTGAAATTCGGTTAAGGGAGAGCATATTTCCTTAGTTGTAAACATATCACTAAGACATCCTGTTCTTCAGCTTTCAGCGCTGGACCTTCCATCTACGTGCTGCCTCTTTTCCCTCCCTCTTCTCTTACATAATGCTGGCCCTCCCTTCAATTAGTTTAAGAATCAGCCTCATTAAACAGGCTGTCAGAAATGGATGGGGCATGGTATTGAAAGGGCTGTACACATGTATAAGTTAAATGTGCTAACAGCTGATGTGTGCTAATGGCTCAAATAAATAGCCCCAGCCTCAGGGTTGCCTTCTTACCATCTGAGAAACCCACCTAGAATATGTGTTCCCACTACCCTCTGATGTGTTGGTGGATGAAACAGGATTTGATACATTTTAGTCAGGAATAAATAAAATGATCTGTACTCTGTTCTCAAACGGACTAAGAATTACCTTCTGGGAAGTGTACTTTATAAAGAAGCATAGGGTTACATTTGTACTTGGAAAATCAATTCATGTTGGTGTTGGTAGCCAGCGCTCCTAATCAAATAAGGTTTCAACATTTTGAGTAATTGAAAAACTTCATTCTACTAAGTGTTGTTGTATTGAGCATACAGAAGGTGTCAGTCACTTCCATCCAAGTAAACCAGAAAAGTGAATTGAAGTGTGGATCACACAGGAAAGAGCAGTCCCCAGGCAAGAAATGATTTGTTGGGTGGGGGGAAGAAGATAGGAGAGCACAGAGACATTGACAAACAATGAATATATATGAAATTGTAAGCAATAAATAAAATTATTATACACATTAGCATAAAAGATTTGGGAAAAATTCACTTATATTCAACATGGAAATATCTCATCTTATCACCACTGTCTATATTATGGTACAACCATTACTTAAAGAGCATTTATATTTATCTTTAGGTAGAAATAGTCTAGGGATCATTAAATATATAGAAAGGATAATTATGTTGGTTCTATGAACAGACTACCCAATTTTCTATAAAGAAATTCCCATCCTCAGATTGAGGGATCCTATAGGGAGGAGCCTGGGACCACTCTCCACAGACACCAAAGGATGACTGTTTGATTTTGTTTATATCAGCAAACTCTAATTGGCTTTACATGTGCAATTGTCCCATATCTGCTAACATTCCCTCCAAGCATCTTTAGAAGGCTCTGAGACTTGTACTGAACAGCAGGGATTCCACAAACAGATTGCCAGGGTCTGTCACCGGTGCACTCCTCGGGGTTCATTTCTACACCATGGTTTCATCTGGTGCCTCCGAATGTTTCTTTGAAGATTAAATGGACTGATAAATATAAGGTGGTTAGAGCTATGGTTGTCAATAAATCTTAGCTATTAATGTTAACGTTGGTGAAGGTTTACTTAACTGGCCAGTGAATCCTAGTGGGCAGCAATCACTGGGAGGCCTGTTTGTTGACTTCATTTAACTAATTCATTCATTCATTCATTCATTCATTCACTCATAGTTTTCTTATTCTCTCCTTTTTCATATTTTATTTTTTTTATTTTTCTGTTTATATGTTTATGTTTTATATTTATTTTATGTGTGAGTGTATTACCTGCATGTAGGTGCACCAGTGTCCTGCAATAGCCTATGGAGGTTAGAAGAGGGCATCTGATTCCCTGGAACTGGAGCTACAGACACTTGTTAGCTGCCATGTGAGTGCTGGGAATCAAACCTGGATCCTCTTCAAGAGCAGCCAGTGCTCTTAACCACTGAGTCATCTCTCCAGCCCCCTCTTATTCCTTCTTGATCTCTCTCTCTCTCTCTCTCTCTCTCTCTCTCTCTCCCTCCCTCCCTCCCTCCCTCCCTCCCTTTCTCTTTCTGACTCCTTCTCTCCGTCCATTGAGTCTATCTCTCTTTGCTATTCCAGGCACCAGATTACATACAATACTGACAATGTTGATAGATGAGTGAATATTCACTGTGTAACAGGCACTGTGAATATTTACTGTGAAACAAGCACTATGATAAATGAATTTTGTCATCTGGGTTTTACAATCAGCTCTTTTAGATGGATAAATACACTATGCACATTTTAAAGCAAGGTGCAATGCAGTTTGGGCTGTGTACTTAGTGAAAGGGGAGTAGCAGCACTGTCCTTTGGGGGTTTGTTTCTAAGGTCTCCCTCACTAACTGAGACTTTTATACCCCTGAGCTAGGCACGAAATCTTTAGTTTAGACCATCCAGAGAATGCCCTGGTTGGACTTTCTGGATCCATTCCAACCTGTACTCTAGGGGCCCGTGACCATTCTCTCTCTCTCTCTCTCTCTCTCTCTCTCTCTCTCTCTCTATATATATATATATGGTTTGTGGTACATGGTTCTCTCTCTCTCTCTCTCTCTCTCTCTCTCTGTATGGTTTGTGGTACATGGTTCTCTCTCTCTCTATCTATCTATCTGTCTGTCTCTGTGGTATGGTTTGTGGCATGTTGTATATGGGTGTATGGAGGTGGAGGTGCTGGTCTGTGCAGGTACAGTGGTCAGAGGATGTATTGGGGGTCTTCCTCTCTCACTCTTATTCCCTTTCTCTTTAGATGGCATTTCTCAGTGAAACATGGCTCCCACAGTTCACATGCAAGCAAGGGCGGTGATGGCTTTTCTCTTCTGGTAGCATGCATAGCCACCTGCGGTACTATTAAGGCCAGGCAGTGGAGATGGAGCTTCAAGGTCAGTACCAGCCGGAGTTCACTTTGTTTGCTGTGACATTCACATATGTGGTGTCTTCAGCTTCAGCAACAGGATCTTACTGTAAAGTACTGGAGGAGAGGCAAGAGCAAGGGCAAGAGTCAGTATTATTTGAGGGTCCAAGAAACCTCCCTTGTCAACTCTAAAACAGGGGATAGGTTGCCTGCACTGGGCTTTTTATTTGCTGTTGCATGGTGACTGACAGCATCATCATCACCAGACCCTCAGTTATAATATCTCTCTCCATTTGATCTCTCTCTCAACTTTCTACAATTTTAGTGTTCTCTATGATTTTTTTCAAAATTCCTTTAATATTAGCTTTCTATCTCCATACTCCTTCATCTGTGCTGCAGTCCCATCCACCATTAGATTTAACCCATCTTGTCCCAATATACCTTCCTCCACCTTTAAACCATTGTTCGTTACCTCCCCACCCCCATGGAACCTAAATTGTTTCAGACCAGTGTGAATTTTTCTAATTGAAGCACAGATATCTAAACATTCAAAAGATAGCATCACACTGGAAACCAGGCACTCCTCCCGTGCACTTCTAGGTCTGGATTATCTCACTCAGGATGATGGTTTCCAGTTCCATCCATTTCCTGTGAATTTAATAATTTCCTTTCCCTAATAGCTGACTAATATTCCAGTGTGTTACTTACTGTACCATAATTTTTAATCCATTTGTTAGCTGATAGAGATCTAGTTTGTTTCCATTTCCTGGCCATTGTGAGAGCAGCAGTGAGCATGGATGACCAAGTATCTCCATGGTATAATATAGAATCCTTTGCAAAGATGCTCAGGAGTGCAGGGACAGGTCACATTGGAGAGCTATTTCTGGCTTTTTGAGGAGACTTATCCTTGATGTCCACAGTGGCTGCAGCAGTTTTCACTCCTTCCTCCCAACAGTGAATAACTAGTCCCTTTTTTAAACATCTGTGCCAGCTTTGGCATTGTTTGCTTATTGGATCTTACTCATTCTAATTGGGGGAAGATGAAATCTCAACATAGTTCGAATTTATATATTTTCTGAAGTCTAAAGATATTGAACCTTAAAAAATTCTCAGACATTTGCATTTTATTTTTGAGAATTCTCTATTTGCTATCTTCTCCAATATTAATTGCATTGTTTGATACTTTGATGTTAAAGCTCCTTGTATATTCTAGATACTAACCCTCTGTCAGACATGTAGCTGACAAAGTTTGTCCCATTCTATAAGTTGCCTCATCACTTGATTTATAATATCCTTTGCTATACAGACAGAACACTTTAGTTTCATGGGGTTCTATTCGTAAATGGTTGTTCTTAATTCTTGTGTTAATGATGTCCTATAGAGAAAGGGATTTCCTGGGCCTGTTAGTTCCAGACCATTTCTTACTTTCTCCTGTTTCATATTTAAGATATCATGTCTTATACTGAGGTCCTTGATCCATTTGGGGTTATGTTCAGGTTAAGAGACAGGGATCTATTTCATTCCTCTATATGCATTGGCTTATTCGACCAGCAATAATTGGTTGAATATGCTGTCTTTTCTCTAATGTATATTTTTGGGCCATTTGTCTTTCTTAGAAGCAAGAAAATTATGGAGCTATTTTCTAATTTAATGTGTAAGCTTGTGGGGGGAATCAAAGCAATTAATATAAAGTTGTGTATTAATTCCTATAATTTTGTTAATTTTATAGTTTTTCCTCAGATTTATTTTGATTACTTGTTCTAGTTTGGTTTATTTCTTTCCAGTGACCTCTTGAGTGTCTTTATCCTTCTGTTCAGATTGAAGAATTTCTTCTGGTATCTTCTGTAGAAATGGCTTAATAATAATAAAAATATCCCTTGCTTGTATTATGAAATGTTTTGTTTCTTCTTCGATTTTAATGGTAGGTTTTTTTTTATGTGTATGATAGTCTGGATTGACAGTTGTGTTCTTTCATAACTTAGAACACATCTTTCCAGACTCTATGACTTTAAGTATTTCTGTCAAATAATCAAGGGTTATTCCAAGGTCTGTTTTATTGGTCACTGGACCTCTCTCTTGTGCAGCTTTTCATATTGTATTCCGTGGTTTATGTGTTCTAACTGGAATATGTCCTGGAGGATTTCTTGTCTGGCCATACTTGGTCTTCTATACATCTCTTATTTACCTCTAGGTTTGTAAATTTTCTTCTGTGATCCTACTGAAGACATTTTTTTTTCTGTATGGTGTCCTTCTCCTTCTTAAAATTATAGGATTCAAAGATTACATCTTTTTGTGGTATCCCCACAGTCTTCTCTTCTCTCTCTCTCTCTCTCTCTCTCTCTATATATATATATATATATATTTTTTTTTTTTCTATCTGGATAAAAGTATATATACCATATATATATATGGTATATATACTTTTATCCAGATAGAAAAAAAATATATATATATATATATTCTATCTGGATAATTGTGTTTCTCATTTCTAGCATCCTTTCAGCTTGATTTTTCTTCAGAACTCTGATCTGTTCTCATTACTTGGGTTGGATTCTCATTTCACTTCTTTGTTATATTTGAATTGTTTGACAACAGCTAGACCCATTCTTTTGAACTATTTGTCTGGGAGTTCTTCCAGATCATTTTCATTTGGGAACATTACTATGGGATTTGTAATTTTTGAGAAGACACGTTATTTTATTTCCTGCTGTGTTTATTTCTTTGTTGGGGTTTGGACATGTGGAGTTGTTTGTCTTTTGAAGTTTTTCCTCTTTGGTTTTCCAGTCAACTTCTTTCACCAAGGTGCTTGCAGTGTTTGGGAAATGCCTGCTTCCCAACAGAGGTGTGGGATGCCATCTTCTCCTCTGCTCCTAGAGTGTTTAGGGACAAAGCCTTTTATCTTGTGCTTCTTTTTGACAGCTGCCATCCTATGACTTTAATAGCTTGGACAGGGATCTTAGAGCAGCTTTTCCCCTCCCTGACTGTGGACTGATCCTGTATCTCAAGCTGGTTGCAACAACTGGAAGGTCCCATACAGGTAGCTGGCAGGACTCTGGTGGTGCCTGAATGGAAGGAAGGGCTAGGATCTCTCTGCAGTAGGAAGAGTCCCTGTGGTGTTTAGCCTGGAATATGACACATATCACAGTGAGGGAGTGCAGTGAGGGGGCATTGCAGACTCTAACATGCAGCAAATGGCTTTCAGAGTAATGGTGGAGGGCACAGCAAGCCTACTTGTGTCTTCAAGCTGGCCTGGGGAATCTCAAAGGGAGGAAGAGGTGGCAGGGGAGGTGGGGTATGAGGAGGAGGAGGACCCAGGCAAGTGGCAGCTTCGCTTCGGGCTCTTGAGGTGAGGGAAAGGGGACCTGTGCAGCCTTCTTTGGTATCCAGGCCATGTGGGATGCCTGGAGAGTCCCTGTGGGGAGTACATTGGAGACTGCAGAAGCCCAAATGAAGGGAGCGGAGACAAGTGGATGTGGTAGTCCCTGGAAGACAGAGGTAGCAGTGCTTTGACATGATGACAGGGTAACACAGATAGCCTACGTGGGTCTCCAACTATGTGGGGTGACTAGCGTGGAGGAGGCTGGGGGCTGCCAACTTCAGTATTCCAGCCTCACCAGAGAATAATCCTGCAGACCAATCATCTATTGGAACATCCTAGCATTAAATAACATCATGAAGTCAAATGACCTAAAAATTATCCATAGACCAGTTCACTCAAGCATGAAAGAGCATACATTATTTAGCCTATGGATTTTTTTCGAAATTGACCACATATTAGGACATAAATCAAGTCTCAACAAACTTAGGAAAGCTGAAATAATATCCTATATTCTATCTGATCATAAAGGATAAAAGCTTAACAGCAACAAAAATAAAAGTGGGAAAAGGTACACAAACTTGTGATATGTAAACAACATAAAACAGAATGAAAGTGGGGTAAAGACAGAAATCGACAATGAAACTAAATACTTTCTAGAAATGAACGAAAACAAAAACACAAATGGCCAAATCTATGGGACCTGACAACGGCAATCCCAACAGGAAGGATATAGCACTAGGTGTGCGTCAGATCCTAGAGACAAAGCAGAGCACCTCCCAGCAGGGTCGGTCCAGTGGCCCCACCTAGAATAGACACAACTGGAAGCATCTACAGCCCCTGGGCATACCCTCCTACCCATATACACTACTTCTAATTCTTGGGCACCATCTCCTGCTATTGCTCCTCTCCCAGAAGCCACCAGGGACAACTTTGAGAGAGAAACACTTCATTAATGTCAGAGTTTGTCTGAAGCATCTCCCCTGTAGATCACAAATAGGTCATGCCACTTCTGTCATTCTTTTGTTTAGAAATACCTGAAATCCCCTCAGTTCCATGGAGATTTTATATGGTATGTGATTCCATGGAAACTGAGTATATGTATAAAACCATATATGTCCGTTTCCTATAAAATATCACCAATATACTTTAGGAACAGCACTCAAATCAGTGTTTCAGAATCTGTCCTACAATGTCCATCTAGTAAAATAGCCCAGTATATCTTTCAATAATTGCCTCCAGATTTTGTTTTAAGCAGTTGGTAAAGGAACTGCAAACCATGTGTTTAAGACAGATTACCAACCAGAGTTTCCCTGCTCCACCAAGGAATTTACACAGATTTTTCTATCTGATGAACTCTCAAACTCTACTTTGTCTTATGGACAAGCCAGAGGCCATCTTGGCTTGTGTATATGTGTCCTGGTTTGCAATCTTCACATTTACTCATAAATTAAAGTTCTTTGTTGAAAACATTTCTTTATATATTAGGTTGGTTTTGATGGCAATAAAGATTAAAAATATCTCACATTTACTGTCTCACATATTTGACCCAATGATCAATTCTTCACACAAATATCCTTACTCTACTTAAGATACTAGAAATATAAATTTTAGTACTTCATTTTATGGGTGAATAGATTAAATTGGAGTACATTAAATAGCTTACATAAGGGTTATTTCCCTTGAAGTAATTCAGTCAGTGCTTAAATAAGATTCTGAGTCCAAAGTTCTCTCAAGAGAGCACCCCTGGGGCTAGAGAGATTTCTCAGTGGTTAGAGCACTAACTTCTTATCAGAGGACCCAGGCTCATGTCCCAGCACCTACATGGGCACTGTACAACACAGGTGCACTTACACACATGCAGGCAACACGCTCATACACATAAAAAATAACATATAAAATATTTAAAAAGAGACCGTCTCCAAATATGAAGGCATTCCCTCATTTCCTCTATAATATCCATGGCCACCAAAATTATAGGAACATAAATTAGTAACTGGGGTGGAAAGTAAAAGAGGTTAGTTTGTCTTGAACCACAAGTAAAAAGGAAAGGAAGACAGAGGATTTGAAAACATGTGCATAAAACTAAAGGGATAAATTAAAAGTTTCAAGCTAGAAACTCAGACTTCTCACCAGATGGTTAGGCCTAAAATGACTCAGAGAGGATTTTCCACATGGTAAAGTGAGGTATCTTTAAAATTCTCCACTTGGTAAGTGTGAATTATATGCAAAAATAGAAATTTTTTGTAACTCCCCCTATGCAGGCTTATACATTTCAAACTTCAGGAAAGAACTGGATAATATTAAGCATAGCCAGCAAAGTTCAGTAGCTTAAGCTGCTGCAGAGCACCTTCTTGACTGTCCTCTGATCTAGGATTGTAATCCACCAACTTCAAGTGCAATCCCCCTGCCTCAAGTTTCCTGTTACTCTTCCCACTGCAGATCAGATCCCACCCCTGTCACTTATATGTACAAAAATCTGGAAAAAAAAAAAAAAACCTACCTAATCATTTTGCCCTTCCTTGAGTCTGTTTATACAACTCAGTTCAAAGATCAATGATAGTAACTATATTTAAGACAATACAAAAATGCATCCCAGAATGTCCAGGTTTGTCTTTGAAAATAGCCATGATGGGGCTGGAGAGATGGCCTAGCGGTTAAGAGCGCTGACTGCTCTTCCAGAGAACCTGAGTTTGATCCCCAGCACCCACATGGTGGCTGAGAACCGTGTGTAACTCCAATTTCAGGAGAACTCCAGTTCCAGGGGAATCCGACACCCTCTTCTGACCTCTGAGGCATTGCACAACATGGGTGCACAGACCTACATGCAGACAGTACATTCATATACATAAAAAATAAATAAAATTAAAAAAAAAAGAAAATAGCCATGGCAAGGGCTCAGACGGCATGCATAGTCAAATAAGACATTGTCCTTGTTTAATCCAGGAGAGAGATTTAAAATGAGCCAGAGTAGTGGAGCAATCCTTCTATTGGTATGAATGTGAACCCTCATCACTGAACCTACTATGGTCTCAGGGGATTACTTAGAAATCTCTATACTTCATTGTTGTCATAAATAGAGACCACAATCTGACATCAGAGAGATATTGTAAATCCTAGTAATTGTGGTTTAGACCTTCATGAAAGCATATGGAATACTGTAGCCACTGAAACACAAGCCTGTCATCACCAATTCAAATGGATATAGCTCCAGTAAAAGAGCATGTGTAATAAATATGATCTGAAAAACACACACGAACATGATGCTGTGATAGGTCAGTGGAGGACAAGAGCAACTGCTTGAGAGAGGAAGACAGGAAATGATGTGGGAAGGAATTTTAAGCATCAGATACAATGTGGAGACATGCTCCAGCATCAAGAGCAACTGAGTACAGCAGGGCATGTGAGAACGGCAGATGCCTTCCCATGTCAACAGTGCTTTATTTTTAATAGGATCTGTACAGGGAAGAAGATGTCATGCTGGAGACACGGGTCATGGGTTAAAGTACTTGCAGCTCTTTTTTTTAAATAAACAAAACAATCCTATTTATTTAGTCTAACAGTTTATCTGATCCAAAGAGAACTGTCAAAAGAAAACCTAGGACATACTCACAAACACCCACCCCACAAACTCAGATAACCTAAAAGAAAAATGGACAAATTTCTTCAGAGAAAATTATCTCCTCTTCTGGAAGATGTTTCCACACCCCATCCCTCATCCTCTTCTTCTTGCAGCCACTTGGGCCTTTAGGATAGCAGCTTTTCCTCGGCCAGCTCCTGAACCTTGCTTTTTATTTTTCATGCTCTTTAACATGGGTGCATTTTTCAGCATGTCAGGCAGAATCAGAAATCGGATCTTGCTGCCACAGATGTACACTTGCTCCAGCTGGGCCACTTGGCCATCTCTATATGTGACTGTGATGTCGGACATCTGGCAGTTCATGTTGTCCTCTGCTTCGATGAGCTTCCCCCATACACCTCACCAGAGTTCATCTCACATGTTACTATGTGGCCTTCAACCTCATGTAAGACTTTAATTGGCACACCAATAGACATCTTGGCAGGATGAAAGTTCAACTGCGAACTCCTCTTCTTCGGCAAATATTACTACCCAGAAGGAGTGAAGCAAAGGAATGACAGGCACCCGCGCTCCCAGAATACCAGGCACTCCACTTGCAGCTCTTGTAGAGGGACTTGGTTCTCCGCCAACACACACACACACACACACACACACACACACACACACACACCAGGAAGCTCCCAACCACCTGGAACTCCAACTCCAAGGGATCCAAAGCCCTTTCTAGCCTCCAAAGACTCCTGCACACATAATGAACATACACATATTGAGAAGCAAGCATTCACATACAAAAAAAATAAAATTAAAATAGCGTGTTTATTTTTATTTTACACATTTACATGAATATTTTGCCTACACGTATGTGCAGTACCCACAGAAGCCAAAAGAGGCATTGTATTCCCCTAGACCTGGTGTTACGGACAGGTGATAGCTGCCATTCGGATGCTAGGACACAAACCCTGTGTTTTTGCTCAAACAGTGAGTGCTCTTAGACCCTGAGCCACCTTCTAGCCCCAAATCATTTTTAAAGGTCTTTTAATGAAAGAGCTTGATGGCTTTAAAGTTCAGCTGACTGTCTTTATTTCATAAGAAAAGGGGAATCACTTAATTTTGAGAGAAGAAACAGTTGTTACTACAGCTGTGCTTTGGATGAAAAATTACAAGTTTCTTATAGATGTCAATATCCAGTAAATATATCCAGGAAAGCAAGAGCTAGAAGAGATGAGTAATCTCTGGTAATCACTGGGCAAACCTAGACAAAAGATAAGATCATGGTTCCCATTATGTGTCAGACATGTGTTCAAAACTTTACCTGTATTTTTATACCCCATGTATCACTTTTAATCTGCTCTTTATAAATGTAGAAGCTGAGCTTTGTTAAGGTTAGAAGTCATACCTTAATCAAGTTGAGAACAGATTGGGATTCAAAATCCACATTCGCACATGTCATCAAATTAAAAAAAAATGATAAAGGGCAATTTCAAAATAACACATATAAAATGTGTTGACTGTTCTGAGGGCCCCTGCTTCCCCATTGGGAGCATATATTCCCAAAGGTAAACTCACAATGCTGTACTGTGTAGGATGTTCATTTATCGAGTGACTAGGAATATTTTTCTTCTAGTTCTCTTAGTCTTGGTGGCCAGTGACCACAATAGTTTCCTCTTCTAGCTCAGACTTCTCTGCCAGCATGTGGGAGGGGTGATGAGTTGGGATTTCTTCAAAGGCTTGAGTATTCCTGTATCCATTCCATTAAAATCCTCTGAAAATGCCATTGTTTACAAGATTACATTGGACCTCAGGAAACTGGCAGGAGGCTCTTTGTAGCAGGGCCCTGATGGTTTCAGGCCCTGATAGACTCTATTCTTCCTCACCTTCAGGGCTACCTGATGGTTCAACTGTCCCTGAAGCAAGGGACAGTTGTCCTTGCCTGTCCTACTACACATGTCCCTACTACACATGGTCTATCCTGCCGCTTTTCATCTCTCTGAACTGAGAGACTTTTCCACATTCCCTGAAAGCTTCTACCTAGAGTGTAAGCCCTGCCCCCATAAGCTCCATCAGCAACGCTCCTTCATGTCTCTTCCATGCAATCTCTTTTCCTTCTGCACCAAGCACTTGAAGCACATGAGTATCCACTGAGTGGGAGGGTCTGTAGAACCCTGTGTGCTGGGATTTGCAGCATTTTCCTTTCTGTTGCTGATAAAGCACTATGACCAAGACCAACATGTGTTACAGTGCATCGTTCAAGGGAGTCAGGGCAGAAACTTATTCAGGAACTTGAAGAAGCCCTGCAGGAGCATTGTTTGTGAATTGCTCACAGAAGCTTAGAGAGCTTTCTTAAACAGCCCAGGACCACCGCTCCAGGGACTGATGCTGACCAGTAGGCTGAAAGCTCCTACATCAAACAAAAATCAAGACAATCCTTCACAGACAGGACCACGGGCAGTGGGATCTGGGAAATCTTCAATTGAGACTTCTTTCTCAGGGGACTCAGGGCTGCATCAAGTTGACAGTCAAAACTAAGGAAGACAAAAATGAATCTGTTGGTGTAAATCTCTCCTCCATCAGACTAGTCAGTGTTTACACAGGCTTTGGTCTTGTTTGTTTACTAGATACAAGAAACAATCTGCTTTGTGCCCAAGCTCCACTATGCAGGCTTAGCTTTCTTCTTCCTCACTTCAGCTTACCAACTCCATAACTGCTGTTGCTAATGCACCACAATCAGTGCCACCACAACTGCACGAATGTGGCTCTTATCTGGAGTCCAAAGAATAAACAGTTTGCACTAAGGTATTAATAATGGCGAAATCCTGTCCTAATGTTAGCTTCATGTTTCAGGGCAATGTCCTTATCTGTGAAGCAGGCATGACAATGCTAATGCCATACAGATAAGGGGACTCAAATTAGAAAGGATTAAAGGTCAATTCCAGGATAAAGTATTGAGAAAGGTATAAATGTACCTTGATATCTGCCTTTCTCTTTTTCAGTTAGTGTGGTCTTCTTAAGTAGATATTCAAGCTCCTGTCTCAACTAGAACAGTGGACAATAAGCCTTTATTGGTCACAGGCCCTGCAGTAGAACTGTGAGGAACTTCATTGATACCAGAGAGACCTGAGACTTAGATATGCACTGGGAAAACCTGGGTGTGAAGGCTAATCGGGAATATAGAAGAACTGCATGATAAGTAAAAGATGCTTGGTGGATCATTTTGCCTAAAGAAACTGTTTAGGATGAGGAATTATCCTCCTCATCATAGGAAAATCTATGGCTAAGATACCTGTCAGTGGTCTGTAATGGCAAACACTGTGCTTTCTTACAGGCTGGTGGGGACTGGCAGGCAATTCTTCCAGACCTCTACAATGTAGTAGCATGTCAGAAAACACAATCCACAGTATAACCCAAAGTTTCAGGGAAGCTCAGGTTTGCTACATATAAACAAGAGTCTGCATTTCCTCAAACTAGCATTTCTTAAACTAAAAGATACTAGTTTTGGAGCGATGCAATAAACACTACCATTTTCTCTAAACTATAGGCACTTAAGCTCAGTGTCTGAAAATGAAAATACCTAAGCTCAAACATGTGTTTAAGGAAATTGACAAAAAGAAAGGGACATGCCATTCTGAATCCTCAAGTATGGATCCTACTTATTCATTGCATGTGTGATCCACTTCGTCTATGCAACCAGCCATCAAATTCTTATCCTGGCTGACAATGCAGTTCAGACACTGGGATTCTGAGGGATTCCACAACTTGCTTAGAAGAGGAAGTTAAAGTTCCAAATCTAAGTGCCTATGTCTGAAACCTCTGCATTTTTCCTTTACCAAGAAAGACTATAAATCATCCAGAGGTTTAGTAACTGCTCGTGTGACGGTCACACTTCACTGAAAGATGAATCCCAAATGTGACACATGGTGAAATTTCACCCTTAACCATGAAGCCCACGGCATTAACTATCTGCAAAATGGGTGTACAATTGGGTCTTCCTATAATATTCATTGAGATAATATACAGAAGAATTAGATTTGCTTATTATCTGACATTCAGTAAAATTCACTCAATGTTAGTCATGATCCAAAAGATAAAAAATTGTTTACAAATAGATTTGGGCATATCGTAATTCTTTTTGTATAATTTTATTGAATTTTTTGTACATTTCATAAAAAAAAAATTCTTAATTGGGAGTGTTGAACTTTTTTAAGGATAAGAACCCAGACCCTTGACTAGACCTCTAGGTTCCCTGACAAGATTCCATTGGATGAACATGCACTGTGGTACAACTGGGTACACAAAGTTGACCCAATAGGCCATAGTATGATATTTTTTATTACTTTTTATGTGTATGAATGCACTGTCTGCATGTAGGTTTGTGTACCCATGTTGTGCAATGCCCCGGAGGTCAGAAGAGGGTGTCAGATTCCCCTGGAACTGGAGTTCTCCTGGAATTGGAGTTCTTCTGGAACTGGAGTTACAGACAGTTCTCAGCTGCCATGCGGGTGCTGGGGATCGAACCCAGTTCCTCTGCAAGAGCAGTCAGTGATCTTAACTGCTAGGACATCTCTCCAGCCCCCAGTATGATTTTTTAATATGGGAAATATAGAATTCAACAGAATCTCAAATATGCCCCAGCCAGAAGTGAGTGAATATAGAAAATGTGCTCTGTCTGTTTAAAGAAGTGCTACCTAGTAATAGAAAAGACATGGGATACTAAAAGTTATCCTGGCAGGCCCGAATCTCCAAAAATTATGTTGGATAAAAAAAGATAGGGAAATAAATAAATTGAGAACTATTTCATTCGTGATTTGCACTCACACAAAACCAATTTGAGATGCTAGACATCCAGAAATATTTCACTGAGCAGGTAAAGTTAATGGACTGGAGAAAGTTAAAAGAAAATTTTTGTTCTCATTTTGGAAGATAGTCATATAAAGCTTTACAAATATCGATCTCAAAAAACAATGATATGTATAATAATAAAAGAGAAAAGGAGGGAATAAACAGGTTGCCATGGTTTTCTGCTTCCTCTAGGCAGTGCAACTGCTGGTGCTAAATTCAGGAACTCCTACAAGCTCTCCTCTCCCTCTCAAGCAGGTCCCCACACCACAGCTTTCTCCAGGTCACTCTTTCTGGCTGTTAGGGGAAGAGCCATGATTCTGCTGCTCAGAGAATTTCACTAACCCACTAGAGAAGGACATCACCAAAAACCAAACCCAGGGATCTCTTTCCATGTCGTTTGCCTTCAGAGACTCAAAGTGCCCAGGGGGGATACAGATATATATGAAACCATTTTGTCAAAGATTTTGCAATTCAAACCTTAAAACTAACTACAGGAAAAGATTTGTATGTTCCCATAGGTCAAAACGTCACCAATTTAACGGCTGAGAAAGAAAAGACACAGCACTGCATTGTGTAGGATATATCAGAAGTGCCAGCATAAAGGTTGGCCCATCTGAACATTGAAAGGAAGAAAAGCCTCAGACTGCCACAGGCATCAAACCCCTCTGTGGATCCTACTTGTAACAACTATTTATAATGAGTCCTAATGAAACTTACCTTCTAGGTGCTGCAAAGTTTTAATATGAGAGATTTTCCTACCAGAGAGTGTTACCAAAGGCCACTAAACCAATAAAGCAAATATAGGTCTTCTTGAGTCAAGCAAGACTCCTCCGTCAGCACCAGCTACACCTCACCTTCCTGGAAATACTGTGCAGCAGTGGCAGCCATATGCCTGTATATCCCAAATCTAATTGGCTATAAGCTCTCTCCTTGGAGGAATAACCCATGGCTGATGCCACAAGCTTACATCCTCTAGCTGTTAGGAGATGTTATAAGCCACAGTAAGACCCTGTCATATTTTACAGAAAAAAAAATGTAATTCATGGATTAACATACCATCCAAATATCTGTGTCTATACCAAAGTAACCTACCATAACAATTAGTACTGTTTAAATACCTATATATCTAATTGCTTGTGCTTCATTAGTAGGATTGAAAGGTTATTCCTGGACAAACTGTCAGCCCATGAAATGAAACAGCTAGAACTGGCCAGAGTCCAAAACAACAGCTCCAGAGAAAGTAGACTGTTTTGCTTCTCATCCACCTGTGCCCCTTTTCTAAACCTAGGGAACAATTTGCGGAAGAGGGGGCATGGTAGAATGTAAGGGTGGAGATTGGGGTGAATGGTGAAACTACAGCAATATAGTCTGGACACTTATTTGATCAACTTGATTGAACATACAAGCCCCCCAGCTGGATGGTGGGACCCTTGGGCTGTGTGGGGTTTGGGCACAATGGCTTGCAAATTGGTTTTACATGAAGGATGCTTGTACTCATAAATTATTACTTATTGCTAAAAAATGAAAAAAATAAAAAAAGTAATAGAGAAAAGAAATATGGACATTTAAATTAGTCATGAACTTGTCACTGAGATCATTGACCTAAAGAGATGAACAACTTAACAATGGCATAATGCTTATATTTGTAAGATAACTAAGACACATGTCACACACACATACAAGCTAATAATAAATATTTTCTTATAAAAACGAATAGAGCAATGACTTAGCCTTTCAGATATCTACATATATCAGTACTGGAATTAATTTCTTCCAGGTAGAGGAAAATTATATTGATTTTCTAGTTATTAGTTACATTTTCATCTTTGTGTCCCAAAGCAATCATGAGCGGGTGCATTTAGCTTATCTTCAGACAGAATTCTCTTATACTTTTGTGCTCAATAAATAACAAATGGGGTTAATTCATTTATCAAGCATCAAATACCCAGTAGGTAAATGTTATATATATATATATACATATACATATATATATGAGAATATATTATTTAATACAATTTTTTATAATATCTTGTCTAAATATGCTCAAAATTTAACCCAATAGCTTACATTTTGAATATGAATAAAATTATTTTGAGATATCAGAAAATGTCCTTATTTAATCAATTTCATTATGGTTTATTGACATTATTTATATTTTAAAGTGGCTTACCACAAATACAATGATCGCTGTATATATGAACATAAATTTTATTTATAGTTAAAGAACTTAGGGCAGGATAATTGTGGAAAAATAGAATAAGATGGCATAATACACAAAAAGTTAATCAAAGTTTTTTACAATTTTTTGTATTTTAAAGAAATTTTAGTTTTTAACAACTCGTGATATTGTCAAGAGAGAGCTACTGCATGGTGTGATTTCATAATTCTTATTGGTATAGGAATTTTACAGAAAATTCTCTAAGAAAATAGGAAGATAGCATAAAACATCAAAGCATGAATATTGATCAAAGAACATTTCAGTTTTAACTCACTTTCAATGATGAAAATCATTTACTTCCATCTCAGACTTCTGTAAGTCATCTGCCACGTTAACATAGCACATGGACTCACTGGGCTGAATTCTCATACTCTATATGAACATGCCTTGTTGTATTCTATGTGAATGAACATAAAGTTAGCATAAAATGGGACCAATTTTTTTCTGAAGTTATCTAGTTTTGGGAACCAGAATTTATTCTGATATTACAAAAGAAATAGTATGTTCTCCATATCTCTGCTGGATCCAAGGATTTTATAGAAGCACTCTTCTGTCACTAGACTGTCAGCATCCTAAGGCAGAACTTAGCTAATTTTGGTTTACACACTTAGAACACCACCCATCACACAACGTTCATTCAGTGAACCCATGATTCTTTAAACATGGAAGAAACCAAATTGCACAATACATAATACTTTCACTTGTATATATTTATTTATTTTTCTTTTTTTTTAATTTTTATTGATGCTTTGTGCATTTCATACATTATTTTCCAATTCAGTTCAGGCACATTTCCCTTTCCCTTCCCCCCACTCCCACCCCATCCCAGATCATGCATTCTGCCATAACTGTCCTGCATCTTTCTCTCAGTTTTTTTTTTCATTTTTTAGCTATAAGTGATAATCCATGAGTACAAGCATCCTTCATGCAAAACCAATCTGCAGGCTGTTGTGTCCAAACCCCCACAGCCTCACCATCCAGTGGGGGGTGACGGGTTGTTTGTTCAATCAAGTTGATCAAATGAGTGTCCAGACTACATTGCTGTAGTTACACCATTCACTCCTATTGCAGCCCTTACATTCTACCATTCCTCTAAGCTCTGTTCCTTGGGTCTCCTCCAAGGGGATCCCATTTTAGCTATCTCCTCTAGGTTTGGTAGGGCCTGGTGTGGGAATATCCTGTGCCTTTCCCATGTTGTCCCTTCGTCGTGTCCCTGGCATGTGGGTTTCCCTTTTGTGGTTCAAGTCACAAATGACTTTTCACTATATTAGCGGATGGTTTTGCTTGCCTCCTTCTGATGCTTTTTTTCCCTTTCCTCCTCCTTTTTATTTTTTTATTTTTATGGTGTATTGACTTGCTTAGGTTTCAGGTTTTCAATTTTGTGTATATATTTGATGTTGGAAGCCTAAGTCAGTCTTCTCTTTCTGTTCTGAAGGTTCTCCAAAAGGAAGACCACTTAGATTCTCAGCAATTCCCTTGGCGCGCGGGGGGGGGGGGGGGGTGTTGCCACACCTCCACCTAGCCCGCCGCCCCAGTACTCTGGGATGAGGACCATGGAAAGACGGGCTCAGAGCCGAGACCCTCTCCCACCTGCCCCTGTGCCAGACCACCCCACCTGTAGCTGTGTACCTGCCCTGCTTGCATGCGAGTTATGGCATCTTCCACTTGTATATATTTAAAAGTATAAGGGGAGAACCAATGTATTTTCACTGAACCTTATGAAATTTAGAATGGCACTTGGCCCCTGTCCAAAGCAAATCTAGCCATTAGAGAACCCCCAAGGACTTCTGTTTCTCCCTAATTCTCTGGACTATGTTTAGCTCAGCTAATTTTTTTATTTTACAGCAGATTATCTATATATTATATCTATATATCTATATATCTATATCTATATCAGATAAATGGTCTACCCACCCCTACTGCACTCCAAGAGTGTAGTAGAAAACTCTGGGAAAGTGACTAGACTAATCAGTGTTCAGAAAAAGGAATGTAAATTCTGCCCAAACTGTCCTGGGAAAAGCACTATCATAGATGCATGATTTTCTTTTGAGTCACATGAAACAGAGTTATAGACAGAAGAATGGATTACAAGTATTCATTTAACAAAACACATTTTCTTCCTTAGTAGAAAGAAAATGAAACTTAAAAAAGTAGAATCAGACAGCACTTTGACGGTAGAGGCAGGTGGATCTCTGTGAGTTCAAGGCCAGTCTGGTCTACATATAGAGCTACAAGCCATCTGAGACTAAAGGGAGACCCTGTCTCAAAAAGAACCCCCCCAGTAAAGATAGTAGAATCAGGAAATGGAGAAATGGCTCACCCATTAAGATCACTGGCTGCTCTTGTAGAGGACCTGGGCTCAGTTCCTGGAACCCACATGGTGGCTGACAACCCCCACATTATAACTTCAGTTCTAAGGGAATCTGACACTCTCTTCTGATCTCCATGGCCACTACATGCATGAGTACACTTACATACATGCAGAAAAACACTGATGCATATCTTAATACCCAGTGATTCAATAGAAATATTCAGAGGTTTTAAGTTTGAGGGAAGGGACAGAGTATTGGATGGAAACAAAACAATATACTGTGCATCACTCCCATAATGGAGTGTTACTTCATGTCTTGCCATTGTTCATGTGATGGGATGTAGAATCCACGAATTGAAATGAAAGCAAGCAAGCATTATCCCAGTCTCTGCAATATGCAAAGCAACCCATGGCCATAATGTGTTTGCTCAAAATACTAAATGAAAGGATGTCTTGCACTGTTTAAATGTAGTCACATATGTTTCCCTGAGATTTTTGACACACTATTCTAGAAAGACACCATAAAAACTCTGGGAAGAAAGAAGGCATAGAGTATTCCATTCCTCCTATTAAATGCAGCTATCCCTCTTCCCCCACCACACCCCCAGTGTTAAATATAAAAATAAACATTAGAGCTGTAAAGGCCAGAGTCAAAGGTGCAGAGCTCAGAATACAGAAGCTTAAGCAAAAACAGCCTGGAGAGATCCCTGGGAGCATGTCCCACTTCACACACCTCAGACTCAGGGCAGAAATAGAAACTCAGAGATACCAAAGGTACAGATAAAGGAAAAGGAAGAAAGAAAGGGAAGAAAGAAAGACAGGAAGGCACAGGCTTGGGAGACAGGAAAGTGTTAGATGATAGCCTCTCTGCTCAATTCAAACAGCTCTGTAACACTTGGGCCTCATAGACTCATTCAAGACAGAGCATTGACCTAAGACTTATAACTCCCCAAGAAAATCAGCAAAACTCAAACTTTTACACTTAATGCCCATTAACTCAAAATGTTGTGCAGATATAGCTTCAAAACCTGAAGTTATATATTTTTAGATAAATACATAGAATATGCCCAACATCAGGGTAAAGTAGAATGCTTTTGAAACTCGACAGCAAAATTCTCATTCATAATGGGAAACATGCATGATATGTTGGTCTTAATAAATATTCTTGCTAGGTGTGGTGGTGCACACCTTTAATCTCAGCACTCAGGAGGCAGAGGCAGGTGGATCTCTGTAAGTTCAAGGCCAGCTTGGTCTACACAGTGAGTTCCAGGACAGCTAGGGCTACAGGGAGACCCTGTCTCAAAAACGAGCAAAAAATATTCTTAAGTGTTTTGTTTGTGAAAGGCCTTGTTTTAAAGATAAAAATGGGGGACTGGAGAGATGGCTTAGAGGTTAAGAGCACTGGCTGCTCATGCAGAATACCCTGGTTTGGTTCCCAGCACCCACATGGCAGCTAACAACTGTCTATAATTCCAGTTTCAGGGGATTTGATGCCTTCTTCTGACTTCCACAGGATTTTACAACATGAGTGCACTTACATACATGCAGGTATAGTACTCAAAGAACTAAAATAAATGTTCAAATCGATAATAAAAATAAAAGATAAAATGCAAATTGGAGTAGGGGAAATTATCAAATACTAATTTCTTTTCACTGTTACCAAATTCCTCACAGAAACTACTTAAGAAATTCAAGTTTTATTTTCGTTTTGCAGTCAAAGGGGTCACAGTACCTCTCCCACACTCTTGGGAATCGCCAGAGGGTAACTATCATTCATAGGAATTGGAGAAGCTGTACTGGTATCTGTAAGCAGACCAGTATCCATAGTTTTCAAATCCACTCAACATTAAACATGCTGCCAGAAGGATGAGGCCGATTATGTCAAGAAGTCCACTAGAGCCTCAGAATACTCTGTTTCTCTGGCAGAACTTAAGTCACCATGTGACCTTGGGCCCTAGGGAATCAGATCCAAGGATTATACTTAGGGAAACCACAGCAGACTGTATGAACTGGTGGTCACCACAAATGTGGGAAAGCCACACTGACCCTTGGACTGCAAAATTAAGTGTGGCAGCATAGGGTCCAGGTGCAAAGAAGGGGAGTTAGTTGAGTGCAGACCGCTCTGTGGGAAATGCAGCGCTCTCCCTGCTCAACCCCATCCCAAATGGAAGGAAAAAACAGTCCCCGGCCGCATCCTAGCAGACTTCAAAAAGCTACTCCAACATTTTTTAAAAGATATTTTATTTATTATTTTTGCATACTTTTATTGAATTTTTGTGTACTTTATACACATCTTAATCATCTTTACACCCTTGTCAACCTCCCATAGCCCTTCATTGGATCTCCTGCATTTTGTTATGTATTTGAAGGCCTATCCAAGGTCCAGCCAAGTTAGCGACCCCTGTGTTCCCTCAATGCAAGTTCACCCACTGGAGTCTAGCCAGCCTCCCTAAGTCACTCCCTTAAAGAAGAATGCTCACAGAATACGGAGCAGGGTGGAAAGATTATGAATACATCTCTCAACTCTCTTCAGGGGAGTGTCTTCATGCACCAGAAGTTAATGATCACAAAGGGCCACAAATGGCTACACAATTTCATGCTTCTCTTCTTACAGGCTTATAAAGGATATTAGTTATCTAAAATATATATTTTAAAATTTATTCCATGTTTTCACATTGATCTAATTTCATTTAAAAACTGTTATTTGGGAAACCAGGCATGGGATAACTTCTTCTTCTCTCTCTGTGTTTGTAGCATTCTCATGCATTCTTTGACCATCTCTTATGTTCTGCTGAACCCTGCTTCTTCAAATATAAGAAAAAAAAAAAAAAGAAAACAGAAAACATAAAGGTAGAAGTAGCTATGTTTATATCTGACTGAATGATCTTTAACTCAAAAAAGCCAAAATTGAGAAAGATAAAGTTAGGAAATTTTACTAATATAAAACCAGGAAGTGGCTATAAGAAAAGGTACTCCTAATCAGGAAGAATGATAGTGGAGACCACACAATACCTGACTTCAAATTAAACTACAGTGGTGTTGTGGTAACAAAAACAACATAGTCCTGGCTTAAAATGAACAGCGGAATAGAACAGAGGACTCAGAGGAATCATAGGTCTTTATAGGCTCCTTGTTTTTGACCAAAGTACTAAAAATATACATCGAAGAAAAAAATCTTCAACAATGGCTCTGCGAAAACTGAATAACCACATCTAGAAGAATGAAATTTTATTCTTATATCTAAATCTATATAAAATTGTCTATTGAAAGTGGACAAACTATCTCATTGAGGCAATACACACAACAGCCAAGAGGTAGAATTAGGTTAGCTTCCTGTATTAGTCAGGGATCTCTAAAGAAACAGAATCAACAGAACAAATATATCTATGTATAGCTAGAGATATATATATACACACACACAGATTTATAGATTTGCTCACGGGATAGAGTCTGAGTAGTCCAACAATAGTTGCGCCTCACGGGAGAGGCTGTTGCTCAGCCCGCAAGGCTGGATGTCTCAGTAGACCCAATCAGTGCTAGAGGCCCAATGGATTCTGGGAGATCTGCCCGTCTTCAGTCTACAATGGGATCCAAAGAGTTGATCACAGCAGAAAGAAGAACTCACCGGTAAGAGAGAAAGCAAGCAACAAAAAAAGAGACGTGCTCCCTTCTGCCATCAGAAGGTAACTCCCATATTTAGGGTGAGTCATCAGGATTGAGGTAATCCAATTTGAAGATATCTTTCTCATATTTGTTCATCCCAAATCCAGTCAGCTTGAAACCGAGGATTAACAAGATTAACCATCACACTTCCCATCATTGGATGTATGGATGAAGAAAATATGGTTTATTCATTCTTATGCTAAGATGAAATTATGCCATGTACAGAAAAACAGAACCAGAGACCACCATGCTAAGTAAAATAAAACAAGCTCAGAAAGGCAACTATTGTGTTTTGTCTCATTGCAAAGACATGCAAACACAAAGAGAGAGAGAGAGCGAGAGAGAGAGAAGCAAAAATATAAGATGCTCTGGAGAGATGTAGGAAAGGAAACTACAGGAAAAGCAAAGAGGTTTATATAGTAATTATGAGCAATATGAAATCATAAACATGTGAGAAAATGTCACCATGAAAACTACTGTTTTGTATGTTATCTAAAATAAATAATAAAACTTCAGTAGCTGAATCCATGAAAAGTTTAAATGAACAGAAACAATGACATTATTGTTCATCGTCATTGCCTTTTATTTGAGGATATAATTTAAAAACTGCAAAAAACCCCCAAATTTTGTAGAAAGTGTATCTTTTGTACATCAGTAGTGGGATACAGAATATCATGGGCACACTGGAAAGTAGTTTCAATTTCTAAGAAATTGATATATAACAAAGACACAAAACAGAAATCGTTTTTAAATATACATCACAAGTAAAACTATGTGCACACAAAATATTTGAAGACAAATGTCCACCATACCTTTATTGATATTAGCTTAAAAAGAAACAACCTAGATATTCTCAATAAATAAATTATAAAATTAAATAATGCTTCAGCAATATTATGTGGCAATAAAACAGAGCACTGTATTAGTGCACACGGCATCTGAGTAGATCTCCTGACAATTATGCTGAAGAAAAAGCAATAAAATCTTGGGAAATAATATTATTTCAGTTTATATAAAATATTGAAATGAGTAAATTACAGAAATTCATAAGTTGTGCATGTTTTCCAGGGCTTATGGAGTGGTGGGTACGGCTATGTCTGTGTGAAGGAGTCAATGTTTGCAATCTGAAAATTGTATCTTGACTATAACATGGTTGGAAAGCTTTGCAAGACTGTCACTGCAGGAAATCAGAAAAAAGTAGCAGAAGATTTCACTGTATTATTTATGTGCATCTCTAG
Organism: Rhizomys pruinosus; assembly: GCA_009823505.1. Classification (NCBI taxonomy): domain Eukaryota; kingdom Metazoa; phylum Chordata; class Mammalia; order Rodentia; family Spalacidae; genus Rhizomys; species Rhizomys pruinosus. Next base: position 7,489,988 of record VZQC01006589.1, read on the forward strand.
TTGTCTAAGAATGCAATCCTTATTTAAAAACATCTCCCTCCATTAAATAATACAGATCTCCAAGATTGTATCCATGAAAGAAAATGTTGCCTTCCAGTGTGCTTCCAAAGGTGTTATGTGTGAAGTCGTGGCTGTATCCATGTCATAGAAACAGAGCAGGCTCTTGAACTGGTAATAATGCAAAAGACAAAGGCTTTTGTGACCATCTTTCTGTCTGATTTAGTCCTCTGCATCTGCACATCTGGTCTAACTTTTAAAAAGCTGTGTCAGGCTGGAGAGATGGATCAGGAGTTAAAAGCACTGGCCTTTCTTGCAGGGGCCCCAGGTTCAGTTCCCAGCATCCACATGGTGGCTAGCAAACACACATAACTCCAGTTTCAGGGGATCCAATGCCCTCTTCTGACCTCCACAGGCATTGCATGACACAGGTGTGCTTTCATACATGCAGGTAATATAATCATACACATAAAAGTAATAAATTAAAAACTGTGTCATGAACCATTTTATATTGTATTGAGTAATAGGAAAAACAACTTATTGGTTAGAGTGTGCATAATTTCAGTCCATAATTCTATTAATCAAAAACACATATTCTTTTTGTGTACTTTTTCTTCCAATGAAGTGGAAGTTTTTCTAGGTTTACCATAAACTCACTATTTCAGAGAATGAAAAATCTCAATAGTACATACAGTCTGATACACATGAGGCTGACATTAGTCATTTTTAATTTTTAATATTCAATGTATCTGTACCTGTATATTTAAGTCAGTAATATCCATAGAAGCCCTGTGTACCCGTAATTCAAAATTTGAAGCCTAATAATTCCTGATGCATTTACACTCTTCTTCCTTAACCTTCACTTCCTACCTGTGCCCCCCAAATCATGGATTCATAACACAACCTTCCAGAATATATAGAGAGCACTCTATGTAATTTGAACTGTATATGCATTTGTCCAATGTCCTCAGCTTACTCATTTCTTTCAGATGACATCTATGCTTTATAGTCTTTAGGTTTTCAGGTAACAGTCTTTTCAATTCAAACCCTTTCCATATAAAATGATATGGTTTAGTAATATCAACTGCATCTTGCCTTAGCTGTTCAATTTCGAATCATTTTCTTGAACATTTATATTCATATACGTGGCATTATCCCCCTGCCCTCTGCTCTACATAAAAGCCAGGGTCTCTCCTCTGTTTCCCACACAGCATCTCACAGTCGCTGTTCTCTGTGCCTGGATCACTCTCTTCAACAAACAGCTTTTCTGAGCTCACCGGGAACATCCCACTTCCAGAGGCCTTCTTCACACAGTCCATCTGGACTTCTGTCTGGTTGACTGCTCCACACACTCCAGTTCACACTGCAGAGTACTCTACTTAGCATTTTTTACAGCTCTGACTCAATTCAAACAATTTAATTTATGAACTGATTTAATTTATTTTTCAATCAACTTTCTCCTGATTATACAGATTCAATCAAGACTGGGACCAAAATTTCTCCTGTCTTGATGATCAAAGTATTTTTTTAATTCCTAAAGCAGGAAGAGATAAAGAAAAATATGTGTGTTGGATGCATAAGGGGATGTGTGTGTCACTACATAATTATAGCATAATTTAGAGTGTTGTCACAAATATGACTAGAAAAGGTATTTAACCTTTGTAAGAATTTTGTACTTATATGAGTGGGGATGAAAATAACTTTTCTCAAATATTCATAATATTGATCTCATGACATGCTTTAAATTATTGAGAACACATTAATAATAGCCCTGCTTTCTAGGTTTCCTATAGCGAGTGCTTATGAATTTGACAAGAAATTGGAGAAAGAAAGAGAGAAGAATGAGGAAGAAGAGGGAGAGAGAGAGAGAGAGAGAGAGAGAGAGAGAGAGAGAGAGAGAGTTAGAGTTCCTGGACAACAAAACATGAAGAAGATGAAGTCTAAACAAGCCAGATCACTGAACATATGAGCTGGCATACATGGTTATTCAACCATGTAGTGTTAAATTAGAGTTCCCATCAAGGCAGTACCAAAGTCTTTACAAAATTTGACATTTGATCCTCTAAATTACAGAGTATTTTAATCAAAAAAGAAACAGATATTTGAGTGGCAGTTTAGATAGATGTTTTTTAGAGAGAGTAACAAGTTGCTAAAAGGAAAATCATGAAACTGTGGCTGGGTTTATAAACCAACTAAAATCACATAACCATGTGCTGGGGTACAGTTGGCGGATCATGCTTGTCAAATTTCACAGAGAATAGGCTAAGATAAGACTACATAAGTTGAGGGTTGATTTGGGTAGCATATGACAGCAAAACAAAATAGCAATTGAACAATAGATTAAAGTTGATAGCAAGTACTTATCCCAAATAACATCACATCAAACAGCTGCATCCAACACAACGGTCAAAATATGTGGATGTCTTAGGGACTGTCAATCAATTCTGTAGGCATTCTGTCTTCTTGCCTAAGAACTACCTTTTGCAAAAGAATCACTTCAACAGAGGTCTCAGCTTCACATTTATTTATAAACAGTGACTCTTCAAGACAGTAGATTCTTAATGTGTTTGCATGTGTTTAATTCTTTTGTGATATAATGGCAGAGGAAGACAACACAAAAATCATTTTAAATGTGATCATTTTGCCTCCAGGCCCTGGCCCTGTCCACTCCTCTTTCCAGCTTCATAACTTATGGGTGCTAGAGCAAAGTGTTCAGATGGGAAACACATCCACCATGCAGCTATTTCCAAAGACCAGAAGGTGATGCTTTGCAGCATGCTGGAATTTTGAGAACTATTTTGGGACACATGGACATTGACTATGGTCTCCTTTTCAATAATTGGTTCAAAATCTTTTCTTTAAAATAATTGTTTCTTTCTTATTCATAGAGTGCTTCTAATAATGACACTTGTAGGCAAAGCACAAAACATATCCCTTGACACAAAATGCCCCGTGTGTTCTGCAGAAGGAAATGGTGTGGTTACACAGGAGTAGCAGTGCTCCATTTCACTGGGTGTAATCTCGATGTACCCCCTTCTTGTACTCACTTAGTAAGAACTAACCCTTTAACAATGAAAATGAGCTCCTTCTTTTTTTTTTTCAAAGTAAAGCTAGTCTAAATAAAATAATCCACTTGTATCTTGAATAGTAGTAATTTAATTTACAAGCACAAAGTAGATTTAAGAGAAAATATATTTTTCAGGGGTTAGAAAGTTGGCTCACTGGTTGAGAGCTTTGGCTGCTCTCACAGAGTTCCTGGATTCAGTTCACAGCATAGCAACTAACAATTGTCATGAACTCCAGTTCGAGGGGATCCAAAGGCCTCTTTTAATCTCCACAGGCATTGTAAAACATGGGTGCACTTACATACCTGCATGCAATGAACTCTTAATCATAAATAAAAATAATAAATAATATTTTTCTAATGTATGCTAAAATTATTAAATGACCAAGAGGTTGTTTTCTAGAAAAAAGAAAGAAAATATATTTTTCACCACAAGTCAGATTAAAGATTTCAAAGCAGAAAACTTTCTTTTCAGAGGCTCTAAAGGTGATTCAGTGGTTAAGAAGACATATTGCTCTGAAAGTAGACTGGAGTCTGGTTCTCAGAACACACATCAATCATCTCACAACTGCCTGTCACTCTATCTCCAAGAAATCAGATGGCCTTTTCTGGCTACTGCAGCTACTTACACTCACATGGCATTAGCACATGCACACCCACATATGCACAGGCACACACATGCACACACACACACACACACACACACACAAACAGATATTTACAATAATAAAGTAAACTAAATATCTTGTTGTTGAAAATATCTATAACTAAATCTTTAATACTTTAAAATTTTTAAAAATTAAATACACTGGTGCTTGAAACAACCAGTGAGCTAATGTTTGTAAGTGATGAGAACCTGGTCTTAGAAAATCATGCATAAGTAAAAGATATTCTCCACGTAAGAAAAAGAGTAGAGGGTGGTCTTGTGACCCATGCAAAAATGTTTAATGTGGATTTTAGATTCCACATTACTTAGTATTATATAAAAATATTCATTATTAGCTAAAAAATCCTTAACTACAGTGTTCTTAGCTATAATCTTGTGTAAGATAATATACTCTTTTTTTGAGTTGTTGCAATATTTGATTATCCATTTGGTTGTTACAGAAAATTCTTAACTGTCATTGATTGTTGTTGCCGAAATACTGTATTGCCTGTATTTCTACCTCTAGTAATGGGCTTTATGTGCTAGATTTCAATATCCTTGAGCCTGGGCAAGTGCACAAGTCTTTTTAAAAAGAAACATGGTTTACTTGCACAAAACTGATGAGTTTTGAGAGATCATTAATGCCTTTGAAGTGTTTTTTGTGGGTGTGAAACAAATGGTGAGAATTTGAAATGGTCTCTTATTATAATAAATTAAGTCTACTTAATTTATCAAGTCATGTTCATTCCCTGATTTTATATACTTGTATCTATCAATAAACATTGTGATACTTTAAAAAAATATACACTCTTTATGTACCTATACTTTTAAAGAATTCATAGCAGATTGAGTGTAAAAGCATGTATGAAGGTTGAGCTATTTTTTATTACATATTACAAATTTTAAAATTAGCTAATTGTTACATATACTTCTTAGTCCTTATCATTCAGAAAAGCACAAAAATAAAGGTGGAAACAGGAACATTGGAGTAGGAAGGATAAAATGGGGTGGGTCATGGGAGGGCAGGACAGAAGAAGTGTGTGTGCATGGGGGAGAACTAACACCAAATGCCCTTAGGAAAAGCCATGTGGAAACTAACCACTGTAGAATTTCCTAAAGTAAATGCATATGCATTATGGGAGATTTAAAGGGCTTACCATGTAACAAGGGAACCCTACTAAACAATATAAGCTAACAAAGCAAAGGCCCAGTGGCAGGAAGGGACTCCACTTTTGGAATCCGTGTACAGTGGGTCCCATAGACACACAAACAATAGTAACCATTGTCCCTGTTCTCTGTTACCCACCACAAATTGATCATGACACCCTATTCCTACCTGTAGAACAAATGAGAACGCAAGCAAGTACTGTCTCAGAGCTTCTCTACCGGCTCCCTTTCATAGTGCTGGAAGGTGTTACACCTGCTACCCAGAGAGTTAATCATTTTATCAAATGATTAAATCTGACCCAGCTGTGACTCCTGCATGCTTCGACAACTGGCCAGTCAAGATATGACCTCTGGTTTGATCAAAGCATGAATATCATGAGAATGGCCAAACACTTTTTTTTTAATTAATTTTATTTATTTCTGTATGTGTATGAATGTACCGTCTGCATGCAAGTTTGTGCACCCGTGTAGTGCAATGCCGCGGAGGTCAGAAGAGGGTATCAGATTCCCCTGGAACTGGAGTTCTCCTGGAATTGGAGTTTCAGACGGTTCTCAGCCACCATGTGTGTGCTGGGGATCGAACCTGGGTCCTCTGCAAGAGCGGACTGGCCAAACACTTTTAAATTGGATATAAGATTCGTTGTGTAAAAGCCTGTTGTTATTATTCTGCTAAATAGATGTATTAAAGTGATTCCTAATGACTTAATATTGTACCTGTAGAGTTACACCTCTCTCAGCTCTCATAAGTGAAGCTTCTTCATGCACCAGATTGTGAACAACACAGAAAATAACTGGCCAAATGCAGGACATAAGAGGCTGAAAGTGATTATCCCTGAACTGAATACCTGTATCAAACCTCTGCCTGACAGGCCTGAGAGATCATTGCAGAAGAGGGAGAATGATTTCCAGAACCAGAGGTAGTGATGACCACAAGGAAGCAGCTTTTCCCAACAGCTGGTCAGTCATTCATATGAATCCACAACAGGGATAACAGCATACACAAGGATCACATAAGCTCAAGGCAGAAAAAAAAAAATGACAGAATAAACATGGGAAGTGAGTAAGGAACCCCAAACCTATTTGAGGAATTATGAGAAACTGATAGCTGCCGTCAAGAGTTAGTCTCTTAAAGTTGCAACATGGTAGGTTGACCATATTCCAATGACTGGCACAGAGTGAACAATGTTTGAGGACACCAACCTGACTATATAGGCCTTTAAAGTGCACAATAGACTACATGAAAGTTTTCTGAGGGTAGCAAAGGGGGGGTGTAAATAAGGGAGGAATCCTAAATAAGATCAAAATGTACTCTATTAAAGTCACAAAATTTCCATAAACAAGGAAAAAGTATGAGCACAAGATATGTGCTTTTATTATTAATGTGAAAAGTGATTGACATTGTTTTAGTTATACATACATATAAATATATATATATAACAATTTTATTTTAAAATATAATTTTCAACATATCAAGCCTATACAAATATAGATTTTCTAGGGCATTTAATAAAGAAATTCTTGGGGCATAATATTTAAACAGCTCAATGCTACTTTAAGGCAAATTGTTAGAAACTGAAATCAATTTATTTATTAATTTTCATTATTTTTATGTGTATGAGTGAATACTTCTCCCACCATCTGGGAAAATGCCCAAATACTTGAACTATAGGACCATACTCCTTGGCTCCATAGATTCATGAGCATATAAATGCAAAATGTACATACTATAGGCTTTAAAGTCCTCATAGTGTTTACAGTCTCAATGCTATTCAAAAGTTCACAATTCAAAGTCTCTTCTGAGACTCAAGGCAGTCTCTTAACTGTAGGTAATGGTGAAATCAAAAGACAAGTTACATACTTCAAACATACAATGGAACCAAATACAGATCCATTCCAAAAGGGAGGAATGAGGGCGTAGTGAGGAAATATTAGACCAAAACATGCCAAAAAGCATCAGGGCAAGCACCAAATCCAGCAGTTCCATGTCCATCTTCTAGGAATTACTTCCAAAGGGCTTGGATGTAATGTTACGTCTCTCTCTCTCTCTCTCTCTCTCTCTCTCTCTCTCTCTCTTTCTATATATATATAAGTAACTATTATGTATATATAAGATTAAAATGATATATATATAATATAGTATATATATAATATATATATTACATACTATATATGTCTATAGGATATACATGATATTATAATAATACGTGTAATACATATATTAATATATAATACTATATAACATATATATATGAGTGTAATGTTAGTCTCTCTCTCTCGCTTTCTCTTATATATTATATAGATGAATGATCATATAATATAATATATATACTAATATATATATATTTTATATGAGTATATTGTCGATTCATTATCCAGTTATATGTAGCTCTCCTTGGCAGATGCCTCAGGGCTCAAATGTCTCCAATGTCTTAGAGCCTTCACTGCCAATAACAGTGAACGTTACAGCTTCTCAAAATGGCTGGTTGAGGCCTCTTGATCTGTCAGGGCCTTCTTTATGCAGGGACACCCCAACGCATGCTGCCTGGCCTCAGTGGCTATGTGAAACCATGTGAGAAGAACTGATGACCATTTCACTCTTGCATCTTTCATGCCTCTAAAACCACTATCATGTAAATTAAAGTGCCATGTTCAGGTCCAGGTTAGGTGGAACTTTGGCCAGCTTCATCCACATTATCAATTTTTTCTATGCTATGGTTTTCTAGGGGCAGAAAATCCATCTCTCATTTTCCTTTCAGAGATTGGAGGACTGGATGCCTACGGTCTTGCCCTAAAGGTACAGTATGCATGACTTAAGTGCAAATCTGTAGGCCTCTTCTTAATGGATCTCATCTCATCAAAGAGAGCCTCTTCTTCAGCACATGCCTTGGCTCCAACGTTATTAAAGTTCTCTCCAAAATGTACATTCTGCATTTCTTTCTGTCACCATTTGGTCTTTTTCACTGTAGATCTCCATAAAGTTCATCATTAATAACCAGCTTCCACTTCAATGTTGGGCTGTCTTAAAATTTCCTCCAAAAAAGAAATTAGTCTGTTAACTTTTCACCTTAACCCCAGGCTGTGGGCAGCCAGCAGCCAGATGCTTTACAAAGACATCCGGGGCTGGAGAGATGGCCTAGCGGTTGAGAGCACTGACCGCTCTTGCAGAGGACCCGGGTTCGATCCCCAGCACCCACATGGTGGCCTAGAACTGTCTGAAACTCCAATTCCAGGAGAACTCCAGTTCCAGAGGAATCCGACACCCTCCTCTGACCTCTGCCGCATTGCAGGACACGGGTGCACAAACTTGCATGCAAACAGTACATTCATATACATAGAAAAATAAATAAAATTAATAAAAAAATTAAAAAAAAAACAAAGACATCCTAGTTGCTGCTTAAGTCCTTATTTTCTTTTAGAACTACTTTTGCTCTTGGCACTGTCAGCCAGAATCTTACTAGAATGGCCCATTAAGCTCTTCGTAAAACAACATTCAACCACTTTTCCAGTCTGAATGTCCCAAGTCTTCCACAGTCCTCCAAAAACCCACATGGTCAGGTTCTTCACAGCAACAGCCCACTCTCTGGTACTCTGGTAACTACTGAAAGTCTACCTACAGAAGGGAGAGCATGTTTTGTTTACATTCCCAGGGGTAAGGGTCTATAGTGGCGGGGGCAGCATGGCTGAAGGAGGTGGCCAGAGCCGAGAGCCAAGCGGTCCTATCTTCACCGAGGCACAAGAAGCAGAAAGACGCTGGAAATCTGTAGAGGCTTAAGAACTCTCTAAGCCTGCCCCCAGTGCTGTGCTTTCTTCACAAAGCCACACTTCCTAAAACCTTCCAGAGCAGCACATGCACTGGAGACAAAATGCCCCAAAATGATGAAGCCTCTTGGGATCATTTTCATTCAATCCACCCCGTTTTTCAAAAGTGTTAGAAAGTTCATTCAGTGTACACAGACTGGCTCCTTTTCTCAAAACTAGGGAGTAATGATGATCTCAAGATATTATAGCTTTATTAGCTACAAAAGAAACTGATATTATAGATTTGGAAACAAGCCTATTGTCAAAAAGTCTTATAACCAATCATATATTTCTGTTCAGAAACCTCAGTAGTTAGATTTTAGTATGCTCCAAATACAATTTGAAACTAAAACAAAACTGAGTTAAAATTAAAATAATTACAAAATGCCAGAAACCTTTTATTCTCTTTTCTTAATCTTTAATCAATAAGAAATTTTATAGTGAATATGTCAGCTTTATTTTGTGTTAATTTCCTTTTTAATTTTTTTAATTTATTATTTATTTATGTGTGTGCACATGCATGTGTGTGCACACGTGCAATGCTGAGTGAGTGGAGGCCAGAACAACTTGCAAGACTCAGTTCTCTCCTTTTACCTTGTCAGTTCCAGGGATGGAACTCTGGTGGTCAGGCATGGCAGCAGGTGCCTTTATGGGCTGAGCCATCTTGTCAGCCATGTACTGTTAATTTCTATGACTTCTTAAAATGTGGATACAACTGATAGTTTCAACTTAATTGTTGGCTAACCCCTGAGAAATTTGGGATATTCTAAGCTCTTCACCAATCTCAAAGCTGCAAAGCTGCTATTTATAAATTACTTAGACAGGTCTATGGTAGCCCTTCTAAAATGTATATGCAGTACTGACTGGAGATTGTGGATTCTGTTAACAAACAATACTGTTACCACAATTGGCATTCAGTTCTATGACATGTCCTTACAATGCAATTGTATGTTAAAGTAAACATGGATGGAGGATTATCTCTGTACTTTGAATCCTACCACAATGAAAGCCCAACCTACTTGACTTTTATAACAAGTGACTCAGAGCCAGTCACAGTAGCTTAGCTACAGTCAAAAAACAAAGCAAAGCAAAACAAAACAAAACAACAAAATGATAAACAGATTATTTTTAATACTAGAACAATAGAAGATGATAGATGATAGATAGATAGAAGATGATAGATAGATAGATAGATAGATAGATGATAGATAGATAGATAGATAGATAGATAGATAGATAGATAGATACTAGAGATATGGCCCAGTATTTAAGAGAACTTGTTTGACTTCCAGAGAACCTGAGATCAGTTCCCTAAACCCAAATTGAACACCTCACAACCACCTGTGAGTTGATCTCTAAACTATTTGCTACCCACTTCCAACCTTTGGGAGCACCCACATTCATCACACACACACACACACACACACACACACACACACACACACGTATGAATATAGACAGATACACATAAATAAAGTATAACTTAAAATGTAAAAACTAGGCTATAGATTTAATTGCCATGTAATATGCATATTTTGCAACCAGAAAAATTATACTTCTGAAATATATGTTTACAAAGGAAAAGATTTATTAGTTACAAAAGTGGTCATGGCTAAACAGACTCAAAGATAAGACGATAGCTTGTATTAAACAAAGAAAAAAGAAAAATAAATTGCAAGTTAAGCTCAAAATCTTTGAAACATGTCAACTGGCCAAATCCAAGGAAAAAGATAAAAGCAACAATGATAAGTCATGGTAAGTGCAATCGAGTAGAGAGTAGCAAACAAACAAAGGTCACAACCTAACAAGACCCAAAAGAGTTCACCTTCAGATTAACAACCAGTCCAGAGTTAATAATGAAATTACTCATATCATAAAACATATAAAGATATATAAAATAAATTTGTGAAGAAGTTAATTATGCTGTTTAAGTTTTGGAACTAGAGAAGTGATCATGAGCAAGTTTTAAGGCATTAAGATAGCACTTTGAATAATTCACTTGTGTCAGGTTTATGGCTAGATATTTAAGAGAGAATATGATAGACCAGGTAAGATAGGCAGGTACTGATCTGGTGGAAGAAATGATCAAAGACAACAGTGCACAGGGACAGCACACAAGGAACTAATACTCAGATGCTTGGTGGTCAGTTGCCCTACCAGAGCCTTACATATTTTAGCAAATAAAGCTGAATTACTATCATATGAAACTGCAAATCTATGATGGTTGGAACTCAAGGACCCCGACAATTGAAAAGGCTTGAAAGTGAAGATCAAAGGGGAGGCACTCTTCACGCTGGTGGGGGTACTCCTGAATGAAGACAGCTTGTGAGTCCTTGCATGTAGCTAAACACACTTTTAGAATAAGATCCAGATCTAGCAACCACACTCATTGGTATTTACCAAAATTAGTTAAAAACATATGTTAAAAAAGGGTGTGTGTGTGGGGTGCCTACACAAAATATTTATAGTACCTTTATGCGTAATTGCTAAACTTAGAAGCCACCACTTTGTCCTGTCCTGAGTAAGAAGTATTCATCACTAATAAATATATTATCAAGACCTCGTGTTGGTTAAATATATATCATCTGTTGGTCCTTTAATCATGCATGGCAGCAATCCACATGATGTCCTTCCCTCCTAGAACCAGGCTGGCAACTTCATGAGGCTACAAGCTTCAGGGGTATCTCCTGCCCACAGGCCAACAGTCCCTAGGCTTAGCTCTGGCAAGGAGCAGGGGAGGGGACCATGGGAAGTCACCCAAGGAATGAAAGATATGGACTCAGTAGGAGAAGGTCCAGGAGATAGACTCGGTTTTATTCATGCCAGAAATGTGTTTATATACTAAAAGCTACTGTGCTCTGGGTAAGGAAGTGGGGGGGGGCAGGAGGAAGGGAAGGGCAAGCCACCTTGGCTCCTACCAGGGGACTGCAGAGCTCCTGTTTGTGCAACCAGTAAACTAGAGATGTGACATTTTGCTTAAGGGAAGGGGCCATCAGGTCTGGAACTTTGCAGAGATAGGCAAGGCAGGAAACACTGCAATATCTCAACTTCCTGGAGCTACAGATAACTTACAGAGCCCATAGAGATATCAGATAACTCTCAGAGGTTCCTCGAGACAGGTCTTACAGGTCTACCTCGAGCCAGGCAAGAGTGGATAAGTGTCCTTATGTTTTCTAAAAAAAAAAAAAAAAAAACTTTTTAAGCAACATGGCGAACATTTAAACTACATATTTGAGTAATAAAAATTTGTTATTCTAGGTATATCAGCTGTAAGTGCATTCTGCCGTAATGTGAAATCTAGACATTACATGAGACTTGGCATGTGTAAGGGCACAAGCTGGAGGAGATGTTCACCTTTTCCATATATTTTACTGTGAATGCAATTGCATAATTATTCTAAAGTCAAGACTATTAAAGTGTTAAGGGGATACTATTGTTATATTTGTTTTTTGCCATTTTCACCTCTCTCTATTAATCACAATAGAGAAGCTTTTAAATATGTTTTGAGCATCAAGGCTCTTTCAGTAACCTACTGGTCCCATCCCTATTCCCTATCAGGGGAGAAATGGATTAGAAGGAATGTCCCATCTTCCCAGCACAGACTGGAGTAAAACAACATCAGAGGACATGTATGAGTGTCGAGTGAGCAGCAGGATCTATAAGGAGACCTTCTTGCCATGGATTAGAATTTGCCAAAACTAATGTAGGCCACAGAAAGTCTGGGGTTTACTGACTGAAACAGTGAACTTCTGCTCAAAGCAGTCAACTTCCCCATGGAGAATATTGAGAAAGACTGAGAAAGAGATGAATAGCATTTTGGCAGAATGCATGAGCTCTGGAGGGGTGGGTGGATGGGGGGGGGACTTGGGTCTAGATTTGATAAAAATATATGTATAAATAAATAAATTAGGGCTGGAGAGATGGCCTAGCGGTTAAGAGCGCCGACCGCTCTTGCAGAGGACCCGGGTTCGATCCCCAGCACCCACATGGCGGCCAAGAACCGTCTGAAAGTCCAATTCCAGGAGAACTCCAGTTCCAGGGGAATCCGACACCCTCTTCTGACCTCCGCGGCATTGCACGACATGGGTGCACAGACCTGCATGCAGACAGTACATTCATACACATACAGAAATAAATAAAATTAATAAAAAATTTTTTTAAAAATAAATAAATTAAAAAAAGAAAGCCTGGGGTTTACAGTTCGTGGAATGTGAAGTCTAGGTTTATGTTTTGGTTTGACTGGGGCAAGAGTGATGTGATGTGTTAGGATTCTCTGGAGTAACAGAGCACACAGACATTGTAAAGGGGACTTGCTAGAATGCCTTATAACTCATAAGATATGGGTAGTCCAAAAAGGACCAGCTGCACCAAAGAGAGCTGCTCAGTCCACAAAGCTGAATGACTCATCATTACCAATCCTGATTCTGGGGAACTAGAAGAGTCCTGAAGAGTTGATAGTTCTGAAACCTGCCTTGGAATTGAAAGAAATAGGAGACTGATGTCAGGAAAGAATGGGTACAGTGGCTGTAGCAAGAAGAACAGATGCACTCAGCAATGGGAAGCAGGCAGGCGAACCATATTGCCTCTTCCTCTTCCTCTTCCTCTTCCTATCTGGGAAAGGGTCTTAAGTAATCCTTCCACATAGTGCGCTTACAGCCCCAGAGGTCAATCAGTCTCTTACCTGATTCCAGCTCCAATCAAGTTGAACTTAAGATTAAATATCACAGTTGATATTCGATAAAAATCTGTTCCCATGTGTGTCAGTTAGAGTACTTCCAGACACTATTGATTTAGTAGATTGAGTAAAGCAATGCTCCCTCTCAAGGTGACTGAGTCTCATACAATAGACTTCATTGGTTGTCAGACTAAAGCCTGTGGCTGTGTAAGAAGTTCCTTCTTTCTGTTGTGCTCTATGGAAACTGGGCTCCTGGGCTTCGCTCGCCTTCAGACTTGAATGTCAACTGGAACTTGGATCACTTGTTCTCCAGGTCTTGTGGCCTCTGGATGTGGATCTTGAGACCTCCAGCTTGCTGATGTAGATCAGAGTAGACTTAGTCCCCACAGTCATGAGACAACTCCTCATAGTTCTCCACAACTAAGGTCCAGTCATTCAGGATAGCATCCGAAGTATGTTTTACAGATTATTCTAGTAAATTTGTACCTGAGAAGCACCTGAATTTTGTGATTGTGAGATAAAATGCAACACACCAGACATTTGCTTTAAGTCATAGAGTCTATGGGTTTTGCTATGCTGCCTGAGTAGACCAAAGTGGAGGTGACCCAAGAGACACATGGGACCTTGTCTATGATCTGCCCCAAGGAAGCAGATAAAGATGTAAGGTATTGACACTTGTTCCCCAGAATATATCCATTCAGTCATTATCTAAATACAAATATTGTTAGAATGGGAAACTGCTTCTTTCACCTTTTTATTTTCATCTGATCAAGGGGATTGTAATGAAATTGATTTCTTAGGGACGTAGTAAGAATTCCATAAGTTAGTAGCAGTTATCATGTTGTAGGGAAAATCATTAGTAAGTACTCAGTAAACATTAGGTATGGTGGAGATGAACATATTTAAATAATATTAATTTTCTTTATTTCCCTAGATGTTTCCATGTTCATTTTGCTGATTTGTCTCTTAATTTATGACTCACCTCTGTTGCCTCTGACTTGCAACAACTTCAAATTCTTTGCAGCTTACAGTAGAATGGAACCCCTCTAGCTGTCTGTGGGAAGTGTCAGCCAGCAGCCAGGGACCCTCAAATGAAAGAAGGGAGGGGAAATACGAAAAAGGCAAACAATGGAAATGCCTCCAATTTTCGTTTGCCTACTATTAGCAAAATAATTGAATAGATGCAGATGAAGCTTACAGATGTGTGTGTCACTGACATTCTATAATACAGTGTCTTCCTGGTGAGTGTGAGAAGGACTGATTGTCAGGCTCTTCTTTCTTCATTATTTCGAAACTTCTGAGCTTCTATGAGCTCTGGAAGATATATTTTCTTTTTCTCACAACAATGCACATTTGAGTAAACTTCTGTCACTGCACTCATGTTCTGTGCTAGCTGAGTAATTCACAATCCACAGAGAAGTTCATGTATGTAAATGCAGCTCTCATCTCAAGCTTGGAGAATCGGTAGAGTATTTATTTCCTCATTTTACAGATGAGGAAATTGTATTCTGTTCCAAATGCATTAGGACCTAGATGAGAGAAGAGGCCATATTATGTGTGCACACAAATCCCCACACATAGGAAGCTCCACTGTGAATGAATGAATGAATGAATGAATGAGTTAGGAAGTGCACGAAGGACAGATGAGAGCTAAGTGATCGTTTGCTCTGTAAGGACAGTAACAGGAAGTGTGGCCAAAGTGTTGTACTCACAATTTCTGCAACTTAAACAAGTAACTGACTCTGTGCATGTTTAATGTAAACACTGGAAAATGCTTGGGGTAAGTGTTCATTCATGGCAAGCCCAGTATTTCCTTCTACCTTGGTAATTCAGTGTGCATTTCTTAGGCACAGCAGCCAAGGCAGATAGCCTGGCTCGGGATCATAAGCAAATGTGATGGTGAGATGTGGGCGTATCTTGTCAGCACACACAGGAATTTTGATTTATTCTCTTTTCACAATCCACTAAAGGCTAGAATTACCTTTCTCAATTTAAATCTGAATATTATAGATCACGATCTAATTTTGAATAAAAGTAAAGAATACCTAGGGAGTAGTTCCAGAGGGCTTGCAAAGTTCACAATCCTTTCTTTCAGAGGTGGCATTGTGGAAACTGATCCCAGTCTGGAAAATAGACATCGCCGATTCTAAAAAAAGAATGAGCCCACAGAATGGACGCCTTTAGACAAATCAGAAAGCAAATGCACTTGACATTTAATCCATGAAGCCTCTGCTTCTGGCCAGTGTGGCGATGCACGCAGTCATATAGCACTTGCCTGCAAAGCTTACTCTGGACAGAATTTACCTTGATCTCCCCTTTCTTTAAGTTATTACTAGAAATATTACCTGACATGATTTCTCAAAGTTGTTTACTGAGTTCCATGTCTCTTTTTTTTTTTTCTAAAAACTATATATCCCAGCAACAAATATATGAGAAGTGTTCAATACAGTTCCTTTCTATAAGAGACTGCTTGGCAGATTTGGTGGATTTCCTGGTAGGGCTAAAAGTATAGCCTTAGGGAAGCTCTCCCTGCATTTCTCTCCACTAGATTCTACCTGACATTGTCTCTAAGCCCTGCTAACTTGCCATCAGTGTAACCTTATCTGTCTAAGACCTGGTACAAGGCACTGCCGGAGGAACTCATCAGCTGCAAA
The DNA here is from genome assembly GCA_009823505.1 of Rhizomys pruinosus. NCBI lineage: Eukaryota > Metazoa > Chordata > Mammalia > Rodentia > Spalacidae > Rhizomys > Rhizomys pruinosus. The sequence continues at coordinate 7,505,989 of VZQC01006589.1, forward strand.
CCCAGGAACCCAAGAAGAGCGTCAGAAGCGGAAGCAGAGGATTCAGGAAAGAACACGCAAGAAAGATCCTGCTCAAATACTAACATCTGAGCTGCCAAGCCTGCAGGAATGGGCACGGTTCTGGCTCAGGCCACTTGCTGGCTCTAAAGCCACAATGTTCTAATACAAGGAACTCTGACTGAAATATCCTTCCTTCTTTCCTTCCTTCCTTCCTTCCTTCCTTCCTTCCTTCCTTCCTTCCTTCCTTCCTTCCTTCCTTCCTTCCTTCCTTCCTTTCTTTCTTTCTTTCTTTCTTTCTTTCTTTCTTTCTTTCTTTCTTTCTGATCGTTTTTGAGACAGGGTTTCCCTTTAGTCCCAGCTGACCTGGAGCTCGCTATGTAGACCAAGGTGGCCTTGAACCCAGAAATCTGCCAGCCTCTGCCTCTCAAGTGCTAGGATTAGAGGTGTGAAGATGTGTGTCACCAGGCCTGGCTGAAATATCATTTCTTTTTTTTAATTATTTATTTATTATTTTTTATGTGTATGAGTGTACTGTCTGCATGTAGGTGGTGCACCTGTGACATGCAATGCCCCAGAGGTCAGAAGAGGGCCTCAGATTTCCATGGAACTGGAGTTAAAGACGGTTCTTAGCCACAATGTGGGTTCTGAGAACTGAACCCAGGTCCTCTGCAAGAGTAGTTGGTGCTCTTAACCGCTGAGCCATCTCTCCAGCCCCTGAAATATCATTTCTACCACACTGTTATGGCTTCCAGGACACTGTGAAACACACCCACACACACACACACACACACACACACACACACACAAATAAATAAGTATATAAATAAATAACTCAGTAAATATTACCAATTTCCCTATTTGGGGTCAGGAAAAATAATTGAATGGAATGAAAAACACTTGCCTGAAATCACAAGGTGAGAAAAGCAGCTTGATTTTATGAAAAGTGAATTTCATATTTGATTTTAACACTATTTCCCACTTCTCGTGGTCTAATCTTGTCTTTCATTTTTTAATCCTTGCTATCATCTACTTGTTGTCCATCTCTGCACATGCTAGATCCTATTTTGGGACGTATCCTGTTAAGTTTTCTTTCAAAGGATATCTAGGGCACCATGGCTTGCCCCCTCTACAGTGTCACCATCGGTTCACTCATCGTGAGAGTTCGGGGAGGAAGTTCCTGCTTTACACCCTTTACACCGCTGTGGCTTCATTGGCAGGTCATGGAGATTCACCAAATTCTGGATGGAGTTTGAACACAAATAATCCATTTTTTACAGATTATGTAAAAAGTGTGTGGAATAAACTCTAAGCACATTTCATGAATATCTAGTAGAGTATAATACATTTTATATTACAAAAAAAAATCAAAGATCTCAGGAAGTGGGTTTTGAACCAAATCTCTGGAACCCATTTTTGGAATTTCATGTTCTAGTGGATTATCCTGTAAGTGGAGACAGTGGGACGACATGAGCCTGGATTTTGGAAGAAAAGTGAGATCTGGTTGTGTGAACTTGGGGTCACCAATGACCAGGTAGGTGTTAGGTAACAAACTTGAAAATGGGATTATGGAAAGGAGACCTAGAGTGAAAATTGAGAGCTGTGAGTTCTACATGAGCCCTCCAGGTAGACAAGAACAAACCATCTAGAAAAATGAGGATCAGTCAACAAACAGGCCATCAATCAAGGCAACGGGGTGTCCTAGAGGCTGGCTGAGAATTTCACAGAATGAGTCATCCTGGGAGGACAATAGCTGATATGTGGATATGTGGAGAAAGAAGAGCATTGAGAATGAAGGTGTGGATGATCACCGGTGACGCAGGTACCTACTCTATGACAAACCAAGTTTTTTGTTTTTGGTTCATTTACACCACTATTTGGATTCCACTAAGTGAATATAGAGGGATATAAGTTAATATAGAAGAGAGAGAATCATATCATTAAACATTTTCATACTGAGAATTGAGTGAATTGAATGATAGAAGCTGAGCATCAGTGTTGGGATCTAGTTAGTCCCCTCTGGAAATCAGCTTTACATGTTTGTATTGGCATTGGAGGGTATGGCATTTCACATTATGTTGAAAAACACCTCATGATTGAAACAACCAAGTGAATGTGTACCAACAGAAGTGTCATAGGAGGCAAGAAAACAGTCAGTCACTGTGCTGTGTAGCTTTAGTGTCAACTTGACACACCTGGGTTGAGGGAGCCTCAATTGGGGAATTGGCTCCATTGGACTGGCCTGTGGCCACATCTGTGGAGTATTGTCTTGATTGTTGAGCAATGTGGGAGGGCCCAGCCCACTGTACGTGGTGCCACCCTGGCAAGTTGTTATGTACCTTATAAGAGGGCAGGCTGGGCATGGGCCAGGGAAGCAAGCCAGTAAGCAACACTCCTCCATGGCCTGTGCTTCAGCTCCTGCCTCCAGGTTTCTGCCCTGAGTTCCTGCCTTGGGCTCCCTGAGTGATGAACTGTGACCCAGGAGATGTGAACTGAATAAACCCTTTCCTCCCCAAGTTGGTGTCAGTCAGAGTGCTTTGTCACAGCAATGGAAGAGAAACTAGAACAGTCACCTGAAAAGAAATGGTCATTTAAACTTCACAGTCATGAAACCCAGTGTGATTAATAAATAATATTAGGACTGCCATACATGTACATATATGTGGGTGGAATGGGTCCTACAAGGTTGAAGATGCTCCCGAACAGTGAGTCCTGGAGGAGCTTGCCCCTCCATTAGACACAGAGGCAAAGTGGAGGCCTCAGAGTAAGACTGGTGCAAATAGATTACAGGTACGAACCAGACCTGGGAGATGATGTAAGCTGTGCATTTGCCTCAATTTTGTAATTGCAGGCCTGCACTGAACACCCTTATTGCTTACTGTTCTCCCACGTCTTTCTATGAATCATATGCAAATGAGGAATCTTATATACAGACCTCTGCCTGGATCCCCATGGAGTTTTCATTATCATTCACATCCTTCTAGGTTCATCATCTTCACCTACAACCCTGCTTACCCCATTTTTGAGCAATATCAAGATCAACAATCTGGTCAAATACCCAGCATTCATTTGAATAATCAGTTCTCGGCAGAGCTGCTAGCGGGTTGCTGCTATTGGCTCCGTGGTGTTGCTGGGAGTCAAATACAGCAACCATAGGATGTCGGGACTGCAGAAATCATGGCTAGTGGTGTCATTCTAGTGCGGGAGCTGCTGCTGGAGCCCTCAGCTACCATGGGCTCTGGCTACTGCTACAGATGTGGAGCTGGAAGTTGGGAGAAAAACTCCCCTTCCTCCCTTGGGCCTCACCCCAACTTCTGTCATTGGAATAATCTGGGGAATAAAGGGTTCTACTTGCCTGATATACTAAAGTCACAAAACATGTAAATTGAGCTAATGCTGACAGACTCACAGCTATCAGGGTTACTCAGTATAGCTAATTGAATTCCTTACACTCTTAGAAATGTTATGCTAATATAACTTAAAAAATACTGAGCACCTTAGTCTTCAATTCTAAGTCCCAGATAAAATAAAGACACTGCTTTAAATTTAAATTTCAAATCCAAATTACTAATGTCTTCATATAAAATTGTCATGACATCTGATCTGTATATTACATACATACTAGAAATGTAAATATAATAGCTCACATATCAAATGTGCAAACATTACATGGGATATGTTCACTGAATGGTATTCATTGCTTCTCTGAAATTCAAATTTTAACTAGGTGTTGTGTATTTTAATTTGCTAAAACTATCAAGTCTATTTATTACACATTTTTTTTACACAATAGAGATTCTCTTAGATACTCAGTGCCATATTTTGCTACAACTTTTACTTTCCACAGGAGATTTCCTCACAGACACTAGACTAAATACTTATGTGTGCTAGGTACTATGAGAAATTGTGTTGCTACAATACCAGGGCATATGTTGAACTTTGTAGCATTCAGAATTGTAAGATTTATTCTCAGTTTTCTATGAGCATTAGATCTCAACTAAATCCCTCCTGAACAATTGATTAAGCAGCCTGGCCCTAGCCATAATCCTTTTGGAGTTGAACGGACCCCCATGTTCATTGACAGGATAACACAGGGGTACAAAACCAAGCTCCCTCATTGCTGCAGGATGGATTGTTCTGGAGGTAAATCCCAGTAAGGATGAGTTCCATCCTCACCTGCGGCCATTGTTAAGAGGGTTTCCAAGGTCTTCCTCTTCCTTTCCCGTACTGAGCTATGTACCCATCTACCATTTCCTCTTGTGGTTTATGCATGAAGTAACAGGGCCTGTTGCCGGAGAAGTCCATTGTGCAAAAGGGACTAGTGTAGTCAGTGAGTGTTCTTAAGTGATAATATATATATATATATATTAGATATATAAGATCTATAGGAATTGGCAGCAAAAGGAAACATTATTAACTTGGAATCTTCCTCTTCATTGCTCACTGCTTTCTTGGCTCTGAGCAGGAGCTCATTGCTCAAATGTTAAATGGCTATAGGACAAATTATTGGGGGACCAGATGTCTGATGCCATGTACAAGATACAGGAGCTCAGAAAAGACAAAATTCCCTCCATTCTATTGGAAGAATATTTGTAGATTGAGGAAATTTCATTAAGTAAAGCCTCTGCATAGCACTTGTCAATTTACAAAATTTCTTCATTTGACTAAAGATAAAACCTCTTTGAGAAACAAATTGAAATTCATTTCCATAGAACTTAAAACTATATGTGTTTGGGGGCTGGAGAGATGGTCTAGCTGTTAAGAGCGCCAACTGTTCTTGCAGAGGACCCAGGTTTGATCTCCAGCACCCACATGGCAGCTAAGAACCATCTTTGACTCCAGTTCCAGGGGAATCCGACGCCCTCTTCTGACCTCTGAGGCATTGCATGACACGGGTACACAAACCTACATGCAGACAGTACATTCATACACATAAAAAATAAATTAAATTAAAAAAGAATATCTTTAAAAAATTACTATATGTGTTTTGTGCCGAGGGAAAAAAAAGGGGGGGGGGCTGGAGAGATAGCCTAGCGGTTGGGAGCACTGCCAACTGCTCTTGCAGAGGACCCGAGTTCCATCCCCAGCACCTACATGGCTGCTGAGAACTGTCTTTAACTCCAGTTCCAGGGGAATCTGACGCCCTTTTCTGGCCTCCGCAGCAATGTATGACACGTGTGCACAAACCTACATGCAGACAGTACATTCGTACACATAAAAAATAAATTTAAAAAATTGAAAAAAATACTGTGAAAGAACAGAGAATAATCAATGCATGATTTGGGCTCTTCCATTAGTCAGGATGTCTGAAAACCTTGTTCTGCCATACCTGGCAGAACTGAGACACCGAGATTTTATAGGCTGGTCAGCCACCACTCTGACTCTTCATAGGAATTGCCATGAGTAGACATGACAGTAGAATCCCAAGGGCAGGCACAGATATCAGTGGCCACATCGTTTTCTACTTGCTCTATTTGATGCAGTTGGCAAGACTTATCTTAGATATGCTATTGTGTTTGTCCATGTGCTCTGTAGTAATTATCCTGCCATGTGTCAGATGACCACCCCCCCAATTCTTGGATAGTGACATTTGCCTTTGCATGCCCATTCCTCATATCATGGCAGATGGCCTACAGCCACATTCATGATTTCAGTAAGCACTTGCATCTTATAATTGATAAATACTTAGTCATCACACAGAACCTCTATAAATACAACATTTATTGTGTAATAGTTTGCTATAAATCTATTTGGTTAAGACAAATATCCTAGGGAAGTATCTTTGCCTATACAGATAAATTCTGAACCTTCCTCTTCATACTTTATTTTCCTCTCTTTTAATTAAATTAATTAGTTCCAAATTTACATAATGTAAAACTATCATCGTGATGCATACATTTGCATGATTTTTCAAATACAGAAGGACTCAGTCCCTCCTCAACACATCTCCTCATACATGGTTCTGATCCATGCTTTCACTGTCTTTCCCTTTAACCCTGGTTACTCAAGAAACATCTTTGTTTCTGCCACCATGCTCTTTAAACGTAATCATACAGGACGCTGCTTTTGAGATGTATATGTTCATTTAAGCAATGCATTTTTGAGATTCATCCATATATTAACAGCTTATTTTATTTTTGTTATAGTTTAGAGGTTGATTATACAGATATAAAACAGTTTATTTATTATCCTTCACATTAAAATGCATTTATCTTGTTAATAGCTTGGGTAACAAGGAAAGAAAAATGTGAAGGAGGATTTTTGTGACCTAAAGTGTTAGTTATCCTGGTAGAGGTGCTGGGGTAGAATTGTCAGTCACAGAAAGTTCAGTGGGGACTACGCACTTACAGTGGGACCTGTACACCCAATACTCACTATCCTGGGCTAAGAGAGCATTGTGGAAGATGGAAGAAAGATTTCACACATACAGTGGGACCTCTACACCCAATATTCACCATCCTGGGCTAGGAGAGCATTGTGGAAGACAGGAGGAAAGATTTCAAGAGGCAATGGTGGCATAAGGAAAGAAAATTCCTGGATTTGGGGAATTTGTACATCTGAACTTACAGCAGTGGACATAGCATGCACAACACCCATGCAAATTCAGACCAGACAAAAACACAGCATGGACCTGTGGTAACTGGAAGGAGGCTCTAACCTTAGCAAAGGAACTATTGGTAGCTGATCACTGATGGGTGAGGGAGTGAGGCTAGGAAGGCTGAACAAGGTCCAGTTCACAAAAGGGACATCTGGTTACACAACCATGCTTCTAGAGGCCTTAGCATATATGACAGAATGCAAGAAATCTTCTGGGTGTCTATGAAAAGGTGCAGATGGGGAAAGTGATTTAAATATGATTAGGATGTACAGAATGAAAAAAAATAATATATTCAAAATAATCAGTGAGTTTGTAAAAATAATCTGGCACTTTGCATTCCTGACAGTGATGCAAAAAATTCTAGCTTCCTAGCATCCTTGCCAGCCACTGTTACTGTGACGTTAAAATTTTATTTTTAACTTTCATTCTACTTTCTATTCCCATATGCACACAGGTGTATTTAACTGCATTCTCCTTCCGGCTCAAAAGGAGAACTTACTTTCTTAATTTGTCATGTCTTTCTCTGCCCAAGTGATATCTTTGTTTAAATATTTTGCTGAATTTTATTTTATTTTTTATTTATTTTTTAATTTTTTATTTATTTCTATATGTGTATGAATGTACTGTCTGCATGCACCCATGTCGTGCAAGGCCACGGAGGTCAGAAGAGGGTGTTAGATTCCCCTGGAACTGGAGTTTTCCTGGAATTGGAGTTTCAGACGGTTCTCGGCCACCATGTGGGTGCTGGGGATTGAACCCAGGTCCTCTTTAAGAGCTGTCGGTGCTTTTAACTGCTAGGCCATCTCTCCAGCCCTGAATTTTATTTTAATTTTAGGTTTGTATCATTGTTGATATTTCAAGATCATTCATAACTCTGGGTGCAAAATCTCTATTGTTTGTGTGATTTCCAAATTTATTCCTTAGAACCAACCTATTCGGTTTTTTTTTTTCCCTCAACAGAGTTTTTCATCCACAAAGATTATTTTATTTGTTTAAGTTTAATTTAACAAATTTCTACTTTGCAAATTATGAATTCCTTAGAAATGCATTATTTAATTTATCAGGTTTTAAAGATTTTTTTGAGAATTTTATTCCTCATATTTCAGCTAATGAAGACTTTCACATAATGCAATTTGATCATATGCTTCTCCTACCCCAACTCATCCCAGGTCCAGCCCATCCCTCCTCCTTACCCAACCAATTTTGTATCCTCTGATTTTTTTTTCATTTTAATATTTTTGTAAACCCATCAAGACCTGTTTGCCAAGCCTTTACACTCTGGTGTGTAAGCCCATCAAGTCCCATTTGCCATGCCTTTACACTCTGGTGTGTCAGCCCATCAAGTCCCATTTGCCATGCCTTTACACTCTGGTGTGTGGCTCTCCACTGCAGCTTGCTCAACCTTCTGGAGGCCAAACCCTGAAAGAAACCTGACACCTTTCCCAGCAGCTGTCAATTACCAAGCTCCTTGGCTAGGGCTGCATGTCAACCTCCCTCCCCATGCTGCGTTTTATCTGGCTTGAGCCTCAGCAGATTCTCAGTGTGCCGTGTGTTCATGTGCAGCTCCATTCTGTGTACTGGAAGGTCTTCTATTTCCTCCACTCCTTCTTGCAGTATTTCTATACCTTCTTCTGCATGATTGACAGGTGAAATCGGTGTCCCGTTTAGAGCTGAGAAATACATTCTTATTCCCTGAACAATGACCATATACTGGCAAAAAGAAGGTTCTTTAATGAGGGTTGAAAGATGTTCTAATCTGTGGATATAATCATGTCATTAGGAGTGCTTTAATATGACTAATACTATTTCAATTTAGCAAAAACACATACGGCCTATAATCTGTCTAGTCCCAGGTTTTTGCCCCAGGTACAGGGCCAGGTATGGGCTGTATCTCGTGAAGTAGGCCTTCACTCCAATAACAAATTTGTTAGTTATTCCAATGACACTCATGCCACCACCACACCAGTGGGCATGTCTCTCCTGGCACATTATTATTCTACCTTGCAGAGTTCAAAACTGGAGAGACTGGTGATCACTTTTTCCTGTGTACCCTACGTAGTACTTTCCAGCATAATGAAAGAAAGCTAGCTGGAACTAGGCTTCCGGTCAAGACCAGCTGGAGTTCTCCATGTTCTGTGACTCAGCTATGTGGACTCATTTAAAATGGGGATATAAAAATAACCAAGAATATGCTTAAATAGCTTGCAATATTGTTCCAACAACTCCAAAACCATGTAACCCATTCCCAGGACTGGGGGTTTTATTTGATAACCTGTGGCATCTAGTATAAGCATTGTTGCCTGGTTATGGGGTATCTCCATGTAAACTATATATGTCTCTGCATGTGTTTTAGGAAGTTTCTGCAGTAGTTGGTGTCCATGTGACTTTTTCAAAAGTTCCTTAGTGTTAAAAACTCCTGCCTGCATTTCCTCCTCTAGCCTGCCTCCCATGCCCAACCCTATGTATGACCTATGTATGACCTATGTATGACCTATGCATGACCTATGCATGACCTATGCATGACTCCTCTTGCTCTATTCTCCCATTTTCCATGATTATGCAGCAATCAATCTTCTCTCCTTTGAAATCTCCTATAGCCCCTTAATAATTCCCTAACCTCTATGGATGTCACAAATGAAATATATATATATATATATATATATATATATATATATATAAATATATATCAATTCGAAGATAGTATCCAAAAATTTGAGACCATATGGGCTGTTTGTCACTCTGTGTTGGCTAACCTCATTCGGGATGGTTATTTCCAGCTCCATCCATTTAACTGCAAACTTCATAACTTCATTTTTCTTAATAGATGAATACTATTCCAGTGTGTAAATGTACCAGATTTTCGCTATGAATTTTTCAATGTGTGAAGACATACAGTTTGCATTTCCTAGCCATCGTGGATAGAACAGATGAGCAGATATCTCTTAAGGTGTATGTCTGAGAGTGGTATCACTGGATCATGTAATGGATGTACTTCTAGCTTTTTATGGAGCTTCCACACCGATTTCCATAATGAATACACCAGTGTGCACTCTCACTGGAAGTGATCAAGGGATGAGCTTTGCCCACACCCTTACCATGATTTCTCATCACTTATTTTTTGAGGTCTTAGCCATTCTGACAGGGGCAGGTGGAGTCTCAAAGAGCTTTAATCAGCATTCCCCTGGTGGCTAAAGACGTTGAACCTCAACTTAGCCCAGTAAGTATGGCCAAGATTAGGAACACAAATGACACCAAATGCTGGAGAGGTTGTGGGGAAAGGGGAACACACATCCACTGCTTGTAGGAATGCAAACTCATGCAAGACTTGGAAAGCAGTGTGGAGAATTCTTAAAAGACTGAAAATGAGCCTACCACCTGACCCAGTCATACCACTCCTAGGTATATACACACAAGACTCGTCCTACTGCAAAGGTACATGCACAGCCATGTTTATTGCAGCTCTCTTCACAATATCAAAGAGATGTAACCAACCCAAGTGCCCCTCAACTGATGAGTGGATAAAGAAAATGTGGGACATCTACACAATGGAGTTATATGCAGTGGTAAAGAAAGATGACATCATGAACTTTGCAGGTAAATGGATGGAACTAGAAGACATTATGCTAAGTGAAATAACACAGTCACAGAATAACAAACAATGTATGGTGTCCCTCATTGGTGGACACTAGCACAAAATCTCTAATTTTGAGACAAACTGAGCATCGTCTATGTTATATTTCTTTTTTATATGAAAGCAGCAGTATGGTTAATAGGTGAATCCCTTAATAGGCTTGAGAATTAATCTACCACTTATGTTCAGATTTTATAATATTGGTATATTGGTGGAGTATATGTATGCATATTTTGAGGTAATATACAATTAAAGAGGAAAATGTGGCAAAAAAAGACAGAGAAAAATGCAAGACATGTATGGCAGAATGCAGGAACAGGAGCGGGTAGGGGCATGGACAGGGGAATGTGTCTAAACTGAACTGAGTAATGATGTATGAAATATGCAAAATGTCAATAAAAAGCCTAAGAAGAATAACTCTAGATCACTAACTTTATTTACAGTGAAGATAACCTACCTTCCTGCATCCCTGTGGTCTAGAGTAAAAAAAAAAGAAGTTGAGCCTTTTAAAAAACTATTTCTCAGCCAGATGTGGTAGCACACAAATTTAATGCCAGCACTCAGAGGCAGAGACAAGAAGATTACTTTGAGATAGAGGCTACCTTGGTATACGTAGGGAGCTCCAGGCCAAGCTGGAGCTACAGGAAGACCAACTCAAAAAGACCGGAAAAAAAATTCCTACCTATTTGTAAGTATTTCATTGTTTGAGAGCTCTCTGTTTATGTCCATGTCCATTTTTTAATTCTGCCTGTATTCTTGTTTAGGCTTTTTGAAGTCTTCGTATTTCCTAGCTACTGTCTCCTCTCGGATGTATACCTAGTAAAGTTTTCCCCATTTTGTAAGCTGCATCCTCACTTGAATGACAGTGTCTTTCTGTAAAGAAAGTGGTTTAATGTGGGGCCATGTATCAGTTGTTGATCTTAATTCCTGTGCTATTGGGGTCATGTTCAGGACGTCTATGTCTACAAGTTCAAGAGCATTTTCTCCATTCTCCTAAAATGAGACCTTATCGAGACTTCATGGGAGATTTCAGGCCTGGCCTAGGAGATGGCACTACTAGCAAACAATCTGAGTTGTTATTGGAGGAAATGCTGCCTTAAGAGCAGATCAGTCTGCATTGAACACATTGGTACCACAGCACTGAAAGCTCTCAGAAGCTGCAAATAGAGTTTTAAGATAAAAAGAGAACGTGGAAGACGCCGGCATAGAACCTAGGAAACAAGAATGCCTCGGACTCAAGAGAGGCTACACTTGGCACACGCTCATTCCCCAGAGCCCAGACTACCACAAACTCCCCTAACCTTGGCTTCTTGGCTTATACTAAATTCAGTGAAACAGCTATATATCCTGTATGTTACAGATCTGTTTCACAAGTTCCCTTCTAACTACATCACCTTTCAATTCCGAATAGTTTCCAGGATCCCTAGAGTTTATAGAATTCCCTTTGGTGATGGCTTCTGACAGAATGTAAAACTTGGAAAAGGAATTGGATTAAACAGGTTGTTCACAAAGACAGTTATTATAAAAGTTCTCCCATGTGATGTTATGAAACCAAAGAGCTGAGGGAATAATGAGTAACAGAATGAGAAGGGATTGAAGGAAGGAGGGGAAAGGAAGGAATGAAGGAACAAAGACAAAGAACATGGAAATAAAGGGAAGAATATTACAGAAATGAAAAAAGAAGATAAAAAGAAGCAGTTATGAAAAGGAAGAGGCTTAAATTCATGTAAGGAAAGTTCCTAACAGAGCCCGTGAACTTGTGTAATTATTATAGAGTATTAAAATGACTGTTTATAAGCCTGTGCTATGGGATTCAGTTTGATGCAAAGAGACTAACTAGCAGTGCTGTACTGGGGTAAGCTGCACTGGCTCATGGGAAACAATCATTCATCTCTTTGTGTTTCATCACATCATGTTGATTATTTACTCTGGTACAAATCAACAAATGCAGCAAGACTTCTTTTCCTCTCTCACTCCCTTCAAAGGACACAGACTAAATGGTATTCTCTCAAAATTCAAATGCTGAAGTCCTAAGAAATTTTAACCTCAGTGAATTAAATTGGAAAGTGACTCTATTGCATGATGTATTTTTTAAACATGTTTAGTTGCATATAATGGATGAAAGTCTGACAGATGTTCCATCATCAGCAGTGGATAGGGAAAGAAACTATCTGCCTTTGCATGAGAAAATGAAAATTCAAGTACCAAGGAGCTTATAAAGGAAGAATGACAACACTGGAAGCAATGATTCCATACACAGTGCAATGTATAGTGCACAAGTGAATAGAAACAGCTCTCCTAAACCTTTTGCTTCCTTTTAATAGTGTAATAGGGATGGGCAGGAGATGTAACATTACAGTTAGATACTGACGCTGTGTTGTACTCTGCTACACATAGTTGATTCAGGATCAAACTAGGTTAGAAGCACCAACAAAGCCCCCCCCCCATTTCAGTACTATGTTTGGCTATTTGCTAACTTAAATAAGCTAGTCCTACCAGAAGACCTGGAAATTACAAAAAAAGGGGGGGGGGTGTGAGGTGAGATTATCTTAGGTTTTGTCATGGCTGGCTTTAGTTTTCAATTTGACACATCTTGAAGTTCCATAAAAAATGTGTTATTTGAACTTCTAAATTCATATGGACGCTTGTGACCAAACACTATTTTGAAAATAAATAACACATTATACACTGCTATTAACTTTTATTCCCAATTATTGAGGGCCAATCTCAGAAAAAATCTTTCTGACTTCTGTCAGTTGAAACAGAAGACTGATGGTACTCATTTGAAGTCATTCCCTGTATTTCTAATCTCATCTTGTTTCAGCTTCAAGGGCCAAAAACAGCATCATGTCATCTTTTCACCAGTGTACTCTTTGAAAAGATTATATATATATATATAGATAGATTATATATATATATATATATTATATTATATATTATATATTATATATATATAATATATATATAATATCACAAAAATATAAACTGAAAATAAAAGATGATTAAAATTGTACATAGTAATATTTTGATTCTTCAAAACATGAATCAAATCTAACAAATAGATATGGGCCATGAAACTTGAAACTACAAAGCATTGCTGAAAGTAAAGGATATACATGCACATGGAAACTATATCACCATATAAGCTAGAAGATGGCAAGATGTCAGTTAGATTTTCATAGAGGACCCATGAAAATTTACAAAGTATAGCATAATATTTTCTAAAACTTGACATTCTAGTTGTGAAATTTATACAAATGTAAAATAAGTAGCCAGATGGAAGCAATTTTGGAAAAGAGATAAATCTTTGTGGACATTAACTGGTTTCAATGTTTATTATACTACTAAATAATAATGGATGATAATGGTGATGACAATGATGATGGTGACACTGAACTAGACTTATGATATCCCTAAAGATCAATGGAATAGAACATAAATTCTAGAGCCAGGACAATGCTACATTTTGACAAAGCTCCATGTTATTACAGTCGAGGAAGAGCTTTCAAAGGAATATTTCTTCAGTAACTGGATATCTATGTGGAAAAAGAAAAGTCAAGTCATAGCTCAGTACACACAGACAATATCATGAAGTCACTTATGCACCCAAAGATAAATTGTATAATTATAAAACTTCTTGATGCAAGTAGAGGCAAATATTCAGAATGTTTTGGAAAACAAACATTTCTTAGCCGAAATAACAACATGTAAATCATATCAAATCTGATTTGGATTTTATCAAAAGGTAACCTTTGGCTCATCCAATATCATGGTTCTAGAGTGCAAAATAATTTGAAATATGGAAGAATATGTTCAATGCATATATCTTGTGAAGTATTATATATAGAAATAAAAACTTTTTCAACTCAATTATAGGATGAATAATAGGTGTGGGGAGAAAGGCTTAGTTGGAAAAATGATTAATGTACAAACATGAGTGTTGAGTTCAGACCTCGGCACTCAGGTAAAAAGCCTGGAGCAGCATGCCTTTCATCCCAGCACAGGGAAGACAGAGATAGAAAGATCACATGGGCTTGCTAGCCATCCAGTCTAGCTGAAGTAGTGAGCCACGAGCTCAGGGAGAGAACAGAGTTCAGTCTGCTAACACAAGCTGAACAGTGACTGTGAGGGATACCAGCATCAAAATGCATGCATGTATGAATACCCCCGTGCACACAAATATTATCATAGACACACACACAGTCACCATATTAATAGTAAACAAAAGTACATACTGCATCAAAAATATATTAATGACCATTAATCACCAGAAAACTATTAGAATTATTGACCATGAAGTAATACGAATTGAAGCCACACTGAAAAAATTGTGTACCTGTGAGAATGCCTAAAACTTTGTAATGATATCAGTGATAGTAAGATTGTGGGACATTTACAGTTTATGAAATCACTTTGTTTTTAGTGAAATGACATAGCCCTTCTTAACATTTTGGAAGCACTGAGCATGCAGCCTTGGGGATCCATTCCCCCTCTGTCTTTGAAAGCCCAGTGCACAACTAGGCTGAGACTTACACCAGATTCTGATCCCTAACAACTTCAGACGACCATTTGCAGTGTTAAGAAGACCATTTTCTCTTGCTTTCTTTTCTCTTTTTTGTCACATGTCCTAAAAAGAGAAGACAGCTGCTGATGTCCAAATTAACTGAAGCAATAAAAACCATAGTCAGTGAACAACAAATATGTTAGCAAGCTGCAGAAAATGTATTCAACTGGCTTCATGCCATGAAAGTGCTATCTCTGGCTCAGTCTGCTGGTTTATTTTACAACAAGACATCCAACATTTGTCCTGTTTTGAGTTTCTCTTTACTAAGAGAAGTCTGCGTTTTCCACTGAGATGCCATTCTTGTCTCTCCTTCTCATTTCTGCCTGGATTTCCACATTCTATCCTTTCAATGTGTCCTTCTTTATTTTCTTATATTTTTTATTTTGTTTAGTTTTCTCTTTTAGGAATTTTGTCCAGAGTCTGGAAGAGATGACTCAGCAGTTAAGAGCACTTCAAGCTCTTTCAGAGGACCAGAGTTCTGTTCCCATCACTCATGTGTGGTAGCTTAAAATTGCCTTTGACTCCAGCTACAAGGGATGGGAGACCTTTTCAGGCCTCCACGGGCTCCTGTGAGCATACATGGCATATACTTTCCAGGCCTCCATGGGCTCCTGTGCACATACATGGCATATACTCACAGCAACACACACAAACACCTCAATAGAAATAAAATTTTATAATAATAATAATAATAATAATAATATGCAAGATGTGGTGATGCATGCCTTTAATACCAGCACTCGGGAGGCAGAGACAGGAAGGTCTCTGTGAGATCGAGGTCAGCCTGGGCTACATAGTGAGTTTCAGGCCAGGTGTGGCTGTAGGGAGACCTTGTCTCAGTAAAACCAAAATAATAATAATAATTTTTTTTTTAAAGTATTTTTATTTCTGTAGCTTAAAAGTATTATTTGTGAGGCTGATGAGATGGTTTTGTGGTTAAGAGCGACGACCGCTCTTGCAGAGGACCCGGGTTCGATCCCCAGCACCCACATGGCGGCTGAGAACCGTCTGTGACTCCGGTTCCAGGAGAACTCCAGTTCCAGGGGAATCCGAGACCGTCTTCTGACCTCCGCGCCATCACACGACACGGGTGCGCAGACCTGCATGCAGACAATACATTCATACACATAAAAATAAATAAATAAATAAAAATTTAAAAAAAAAATAATAATAATAATAATACTTATGTCTAGATTGAGATCTCTTCTTTGTACCAATTTTTTTCACTTCTTTCTGGTTTTATATATTTTATAATACATCTTTTGAGCCACCTCACTTTGAACTACAGTGATCTCATGCAACAGTTGTTCTTTCACTTCATTCTGTCAATCATATCTGTGAATGTGTGAAAACCATTTTTGCTTTATTTCAGACTCTCCTAATGGTGGCTCATTAAATGCAACGTTCCCATCTTGGAAAGACTTCCTACCCTTCCTCTCTCCTCAGGTCCTTGCTTCACTCCCTGCTTCTCACAGTTTCCCATTCAAGGTAACGAAATTAGAATCCACCATTGACGTCTTAATAACTGCTTTCCTGCTCCTTCATTCTTTGTTACTGAAACTGCTGTTAAGCACCTTGGATTCTGTTATGAGATAGAAAGCTACCCTTTGTTAGGTATTAAAAATACAATATATTCTGTTGTCAATAAAAGAATTTGAATTTTGTTCATCTTCCTTCCAAAGCAATACTATATTAGAAACTGCACATAGTGATAAGGACACAGCAGCCAATTTGATCACCAACTCTTATTATTTGGAAAGAGTATTATAATGCATTACAAACTCAACTTTTATTTCTATATCCTATATAACACTGGAGAAAGGAGTCTCTTACCCAAGGTTAGATTAACTTAACCAGGACAAATCCTTTAGCATGGCCTGTAGTATGACCAGAGGAATGAGTTATGTTTATTGAAGTATCCAGGAAGCTGCCATTTCTTTCAGTCACTTTAGTGATGAGACTTTTATCTATATGGATTCAGAGCTGCACATACAACCCAGGATGGAACAATGCAAATAAAGATTGATCAATCAGACAACCAGATACTTTCATTTGTATTTAGACATGAACAGGAAGAACTTTGTTCTAATTATTACTACTGGTATCCAAAGGGACCATCCTAAGGAACTGAACATTGTTAGGGAGATCAAATCCAAGTGAATCACAGAGAAGGATATAGAGATATGCTTAAAAATTCCCTTAGCCCTTAATAAGACTGCATATTATCAATAATGGAGGATCTCTTTATTTGTTTTCATCAAGCTATTTACTTAAAGCATTTCAATTACTTGAAGCCTAAAGCATCTTATCCTTTCTGATGACCCTTCATGGGTTCCTTATGAATGGCAGGCTTTCATGACATGGAGACTTCTGCCTCCATTACTGCTTACAGAACTCGCCATTGTGCTAAGAGTCTTCACAAAATTCATCATGTGTTCATCAAAGCAAAATGTTTCTCAGGTAAAACCAATTCTCAAATCACCTCTTCTCTAGAGCCATATCAAGGTAACCCATATCCCAAGGTGGGTTTTTTTTATTGGTCCTGCTTAACTATATCCACTACTTAAAAGAAGTATTGTCTTCTTTCTACATGTGCTACCCTCAGGAGACTTAAGAACCTTGAAGGGAGGAACACTTTATAAGCATTGTTGTGACTCTTTTTAATATCACATTTACCATATCTCTTACTGTACAGTATCAGGTTCAAGATCTTTTAGAGCTTAGAAATCAGAAAATCTGTTTGAGAAAATATGCATGCTATCCCTGTGTAGTCTCTCTGCCAGATATAATTTAATTTATTGCAAAGACATCTAAAGTAATAATTACAAAGTCGATCACTTGTTTTAAATACTGCTATATGTATGGAACTGTATTATTTCACTTTTTAACTGTTCATGGAAAAAATGCTTGCTGAGGGAGAGGTATGTGCCTGAAATACAGCTCAATTTTGAAGACATAGTGAAGAATTAAAATGTCTTCATGAAGAAAATAAGGACAGAATTTTCAAAGAAGTGTGAATGTTATTGAAACGGTGAAAGATCTTAAGGACTCATACACCTGTTGAAGGAGCTTGTAAACTGGATTGATTAACTTAACTGAAGGAGGGAAAGGTGTTCTGAGTTGAAAGGTCAAAGGTGAGTAAAGATTTTGCTCTACTTTCATTTCCATTGCTATGATAAGATACACATGAGTCTCAAAAAAGCAGTTGTATTATACATACATATAGGGTGGAATCAAGGCACAGATTTCATCAAGTTCACCCATGCTGTTTTGGGTTACTGTATGTGATTAACTTGGGAAACAAACTTTATTTTTAAATTAAATCATCCTATAGGTGAAAGAGATTGCTACCAGGTGATACTATATGACAGCAAAATTATAGAGAACATTTGTTTATACCAATCCCAAAGCAATTGTTACACAGTTTTTAATTAAAGCTAATGTGGACAACAGCAATTTATATCACCAATTAACACAGATGCATTACCATTTTTATCAGCCTTTAAACCAATGTTGTTTAATATACACATATTTACTTTTACTAAGTCCTAAAACACCATGTATCCTGTAGATAGAGTCTGGGCAAAACTGGATACTTGTTGAACTCACGTCAATTAAATATGCACCAATCAAATATACACCCGTGTCCCTCTCCCACCCCTCCCACCCTTCCTGAGTCACCATTTCAGTCAGTTTTCTGATGCAATCTTTCTGTTGTTGTTCTTTTAATATGCATCCCTCTCCACAAGAAATATTTATAACTGGGTTATTGGTACTAGCATCCACATATGAGAGATACCATTTGTTGTTTGTTTTTCTGGGACTGTGTTACTTCACTTAACATGATGTCTTCTAGCTCCATCCATTTACCTGCAAAGTTCATGATGTCTTTCTTTACCGCTACATAGAATTCCATTGTGTACATGTACCAAATTTTCTCTATCCACTCGTCAGTTGAGGGGCATTTGGGTTGATTCCAGTTTTTTACTATTGTGAAAAGAGCGGCAATAAATATAGCTGTGCATGTATCTCTGCAGTAAGATGAGTCTTGTGGGTATATACCCAGGAGTGGTATGACTGGGTAAAATGGCAGGATCATTTTGAGTCTTCTAAGGGTTCTCCACACTGTTTTCCATAGTGGCTGCACAAGTTTACATTCCCACCAGCAATGGATGAGTGTTCCCCTTTCCCCACACCCTCTCCAGCACTTGGCATCATTTGTTTTCTTGATCCTAGCCAGTCTTACTGGAGTAAGATAGTATCTTAAGGTGGTTTTAATTTGCATTTCCTTAATTATTAGCGATGTTGAACACTTCTTAAGGTGTTTCTCAGCCATCTCTAATTCCTCCTCTGTGAAGTCTCTGTTCAGATCTTTGCTCCATCTTCTGAGTGATTCATTTGTTTTCTTTCTTCTTTGTTTTTTGAGTAGCTTGTATACTCTGGAAATTAATGCTTTGTCAGATGTATCTGCTGTGAAGGTTTCCTCCCATTCTGTGGGTTTTCTCTTCACTTCCTTTATTGTTTCCTTTGATGTACAGAAGCTTTTGAGTTTAATGAGGTCCCATTTGTCAATTGTCGATCTTATTTCTTGTGAGGCTACTGTCTTGAGACTCATGGGTCAAAAATAAAAACCTAAAATAAAAAAGGGGGATATAGATAGATATGAAAACTTTTTGTCAAAAAACCTTGCAATCCAAATCTTAAAACTAACTATGGGAAAGGATTTGTATGTTCCAACAGGCCAGAGTATCACCAACTTAATGGCTGAGAAAGAAAATGCAGCTTTGCAGTGAGTAGGATGTCCCAGAAAGTGCCAGCAGAAGGATTGACTCCTCTGGGCATTGAAGGGAAGAAATGCCTCAGATTGCTGCAGACATCAGGCCCCTCTCTGGATCCTACTAGTAACAACTATTTTTAATGAATCTTAATGAAGCTTACCTTCTAGGTGCCACAAAGGTTTTAATACAAGAGACTTTCTTAACTACTCCCCCCCATAGAATAAGGAGAAATATGATGATGATGAGGTCATTCTCCAGCTGTAGATTGGAGCCAGATGTTATAGTGGTATTCTCTTATAAAATCGGATTAAACTGCCTTCTTTAATTGACTAATGGACATAGAAACTGTGAAAAGGATTATTCTCTATTCAGAACCAAATATAATGCTAAAGTCTCCTTAAGTTATGCACTTAAGCAAAATATATTAATACAGGAGCTCTGACATCAACAATGGATTATTCTACCAAGGAGATGTTGGCCAGGGGATCCAAGCCCCCACAAAAGGTAAAGGCTCCTTGACTCCAAACTGGGATATCTGCAGGAAGAGAGGCAATAAGGCCCTGCTGTTGAAGAGCTGATATAAACATGGGAAAGATGTATGGAGACTGCACTTGCAAGTATACAGATGGTCTCTGGTATGCCAGAGAGTGTCACCAAAGGCCACTAAAACAATAAAGCAAATATAGGTCTCCTTGAGTCAAGCAAGACTCCTCTGTCAGCACCAGCTACACCTCATCTGCCTGGAAATACTGTGCAGCAGTGGCAGCCATATTTCTGTATATCCCAAATCTAATTGGCTATTAGCTCTCTCCTTGGAGGAATAACCCACGGCTGATGCCACAAGCTTACATCCTCTAATGGTGAGGAGATGTTATAAACCACACGAAGACCCTGTCATACTTACCAGAAGAAAATGTAATTCATGGATTAACATACCATCCAAACATTTGTGTCTATACCAAAGTAACCTACCATAACAATTAGTACTGTTTAAACACCTATATATTGGGGCTGGAGAGATGGCCTAGTGGTTAAGAGCGCGACCGCTCTTACAGAGGACCCAGGTTCGATCCCCAGCTCCCACATGGCAGCCGAGAACTGTCTGAAACTCCAATTCCAGGAGAACTCCAGTTTCAGGGGAATCCAACATCCTCTTCTGACCTCCATGGCATTGCATGACACAGGTGCACAAACTTGCATGCAGACAGTACATTCATAGACATACAGAAATAAATAAAATTAATAATAAATACCTATATATCTAATTCCATGTGCTTCATTAGTAGGATCAAAAGGCTATATATTATACTGTTTAAATACCTATATATCTAATTGCATGTGCTTCATTAGTAGGATCGAAAAGTTATGCCTGGACAAGCTGGCAGCCCATGAAAGAAAACAGCCAGAATTCTAGGGAGTGGAGCCACCCACAAAAGGCTGTGTCTTTGCACATTAATTTAATTTAGACAACCTTCCACAGACAGGCCTGCAGGTCAAACAAAGGGGGCAATCCCCCATGGACACTCTTCCCAAATGGTTCTAGGCAGTGAAAAATTAGATAATAATTTAAATCTCTTCTTTCTTTGGAAAAAGGAAATAAGGCCTATGAAGCATAAGAAATTCTCTCCAGTCATGCTGAGGTACTGAGAGGAATGAGAATCTTCCTGTGCTAATGAACTCTGTTGATGTTACTTTTATTGTTATTTTTACTCAAGATGTGGTCTGTAAGGCTATTTTCTGCCAGGCTTTTAGGAAACTTAACATTCAGTAGGAAATAGATGAGCAAAGAATATACAGGGACAGACTCAGAAATCACAGAATGTTATAAATAATTCCATTGTAAGAAAGAAGAGTTTACAGTCAAAGTAAATGGCTTTAAAGAAAGAAAATTTAGACTGTTACAAGTACATCAAAGCTTGATGGTTTAAGGACAGTTAACATTGTACTTAAAGTTCTGGAATTCTGCCAGGCGTAGTGGCACATGCCTTTAATCCTAGCACTTGGGAGGCAGAGGCAGGTGGGTCTTAGTGAGTTCAAGGCCAGCCTGGTCTACAGAGTGAATTCCAGGATGGTTGGGGCTACAGGGAGACCTTGTCTCAAAAAGACCAAAACAAAAGTTCTGGAATTCAAATCAAGATACATTTAAGGAAATAATCATTTTCTCAATCAATGAGGGTTACAGCAGTTGAGAGCCTGTTGAATGGTCTAAAACATCTTTAAATCCTATGACTCTAGAACCAGAGGTAGAGAGATCTCTGTGAAACCAAGGCCAGACTGATTTACATAGTGATTTCCAAGCCATCTGTGTCTATAGGGTCACCCTGTCTCAAGAAAAAGAAAGATGTTCCTGAAGGATTTGACTGAATACAAAGAGAAGGAGAACTAAATAAATATTTTGATGAAGACAAATTTTTAGNCGACTCTAGAACCAGAGGTAGAGAGATCTCTGTGAAACCAAGGCCAGACTGATTTACATAGTGATTTCCAAGCCATCTGTGTCTATAGGGTCACCCTGTCTCAAGAAAAAGAAAGATGTTCCTGAAGGATTTGACTGAATACAAAGAGAAGGAGAACTAAATAAATATTTTGATGAAGACAAATTTTTAAAACCAATGTCTGACAGCAACTTCAAAGCTTTTATTTTTTCACATAATTAAATCTTTTGAGAGTAGATTTAATTAGCAAGTGATGAGAATTTTTTTTAAATAACTATGTCCTATATAGGATGGAACCACATATCCTTGAGAAACAAAACTATTCTTCATTTGAGAATGGCTGGAGAACACACCCTCAGTAGAATGATCATGAGAATGAGTAATTGTGATTATTAGAAGGATTTAATGTTATTTGGGAGGTGGGTAGGCGAGTTAGATAATGCCAAAGATTCAAACATGAATGAGTAACATGACTGCCCAAAGAATGTATGTCATGCACATGCATCTGTGTGCAGGCACACAGCTCTCACTAGCTCTTAGGAGATCTTGGAGACATCAGGCTACAGCTGCATTTCCTGCATCCTCAAGGTTTTGCATCCCTTTGTAATCAAGTTTAGGAATACCAGCACCCACCTCATCTATGAAACACAATTTTTTATTTGCTTTAAAAATCAAAATTAGAAATCAATCTATATACAATTATTGTGCGGCATAACTTAACTTTTAAAAACTCTTGGGGGCTGGAGAGATGGCCTAGCAGTTAAGAGCGCTGACTGCTCTTGCAGAGGACCCAGGTTCGATCCCCAGAACCCACATGGCAGCTGAGAACCATCTTTAACTCCAGTTCCAGGGGAATCCAACACCCTCTTCTGACCTCTGCGGCATTGCACGACATGGGTGCACAGACCTACATGCAGACAGTACATTCATACACAAAAATAAATAAATAATAAATAAATAAAATAAAAAACTCTTAATATATAAACTACTCAAAAAACAAAGAAGATGTCTTGAAAAGACAAAAAAAGAAGAAAGAAGAAAGAAAACAAATGACCCACTCAAAAGATGGAGCAAAGAGCTGAACAGAGACTTCACAAGTGAGGAATTAGAGATGGCTGAGAAATATCTTAAGACGTATTCAGCATTGCTGCACCTAGAAGGTAAGCTTCCTTAGGATTCATTAAAAATAGTTGGTACTAGTAGGATCCAGAGAGGGACCTGATGTCTGCAGCAATCTGAGGCATTTCTTCCCTTCAATGACCAGATGAGTCAATCCTTCTGCTGGCACTTTCTGGGACATCCTACTCACTGCAAAGCTGCATTTTCTTTCTCAGCCATTAAGTTGGTGATACTCTGGCCTGTTGGAACATACAAATCCTTTCCCGTAATTAGTTTTAAGATTTGGATTGCAAGGTTTTTTTGACAAAAAGTTTTCATATCTATCTATCCCTTTTTTTTTATTTGAGGTAATTCATGGATTAACATACCATCCAAACATCTGTGTCTATACCAAAGTAATCTACCATAACAATTAGTACTGTTTAAATACCTATATATCTAATTGCTTGTGCTTCATTAGTAGGATCGAAAGGTTATTCCTGGACAAACTGTCAGCCCATGAAAGGAAACAGCCAGAATTGACCAGAGTCCAAGACAACAGCTCCAGAGAAAGTAGACTGTTTTGCTTCTCATCCACCTGTGCCCCTTTTCTAAGCCTAGGGAACAATCTG